>JAQPZY010001450.1:427500-482500 GCA_029931535.1 Margaritifera margaritifera | reverse complement strand
TTATACCGTTCAGCAACATTTGACGTGAGTGTAGAGCATTTCCTCTTTTCCAACCATATGAGTGTAAGGGAGGTAACTCGGAAATCCTCATTATTTCGACTTCAAAGAGTTTTGATTCTTAGATTTTGAAATCGCCTGACTCTCAAAAGGTTATAACTTTCGTATATGTAGTAATAGATAAAGAAATAAAAGAATCCACGTTGAAATAAAATGTATGTCTCAAATAATTCGAATAAAATTGTACAAGTCAAACTAAAATCCTACTCAGAGAACTGAGGATCCTATTCATCCGAAGGAAACTGTAATCCATCACAATAAATAAAACAAACAATAGCTGGATGATAGAGGCAGTGTATGTGTTTAAAATGGATACATATTTTCCTGCTTTCAAATTTCAATAGACAAAACAGATTTAAATAGGTTTATTAAAAGAATTTTCTAAATTCACAGAGTTAAAGAATATAAATTTGAGACTTCTGACGACAAAATGGAGACATTTTTAATATTTTTTTTTCAAACGATTGTATTTTTTATTTTTCAGCAGGAGGAAAAGATAGTCCTGATATGTCTGCAAAAATTCTACAAATATTATTTCTTTATTATATGAACGAATCTGATTCAGATAAGAGTGACTGCACATTTTAAGGTATTAATATTTAAGAAATATAAAATCTGCTATATACAATAGTTACGTTTTCAAACAAATAAATGATCGATGTGTGCAATGCTGTAGTATATTATTTACACAGAAAAAGTGCGAAATGATTCATACGGAAACTCACCGTGTTTCTAATGTCAGTTTTGTGTCATAACAGTTAGTAATTTTAATAAACTAGCCGTGTTTCTAGGGTCAACTTTGTGTCATAACAGTTAATAATTTTAATAATCTTTCTGTTTTATTCTTTGTTTCTAACTCAAAACAAAGCAAGAAATATTAAATCCTGCAGCCAGTTTTGTTTGGTAGTAAAAAAAATTGTTCATTTATATATTTTTCAATTTCTTTCGTGTTGACATCTAAAATTGTTTTATATATTCCAACAAATAAAGAAATTTCTTTTTCAATTTATTTGCCATACTTCTGAAGGCTAAATGTGTGCATTACGATTACGAAGACTCGACTATTCTAATATATAGCTTATAATATTCTCAAGGAGATGTGAGAACCTAGGAAATTTATTCAAAAACGAACGTTAAAAAAGGAGGGGAAAATACTTACGTCTTCCATGTCATGATAATGGCTTTAATGTTCTCTTTGAAGCACGCACTAATTCTACAAGTATAAAAATGATCCGAAGTAAACAATGTATTTCAGTTTGTAATTATCAATTTTTCATGGAATAAAATAAATGGATTTATCACTTGTGAATCATACAATGACCTTTCAGGAAGTAATATTAAATATGCCAATTGTCATGACGAACCCTGAATTAGTGCAGCACTCGTGTTGACTAAAGCAAGGACAGTGTCATCACATCTGAAAAGTATTATTTATGTACATATTTTAATTCTTTTTCATGACTAATGCCTACATTTTATTCATACACAAGCAAGTATTGCCTGTCAACTGATTAGTTTTTCTGAGTTATGAATGTCACAGAGCCATACTGTATTGATTTATGAGACAATCAGCATCATATAAATAAACTAATAACGATACATCTTTGTTATATACATTCACTTTCAACTAAGGACCATTGATCTTGTATTAAAGTAACTATTTAGTTGTTAACCATGTGACGTAGATTTTCCCTTAGCTACAGAAAGCATGGCTTATGGACACAATGATGGCAGGAAAAACAAAATTACAATATTTTTTTATTATTATTTTAGATGAAATTTACAATGCGATGCCGATATTTGAGGCAGAACGGTTAATATGGTTAGTAGAGGGGACTGAGATTATTGAAGGGATAATATGGTTAGTAGAGGGGACTGTGATTATTGAAGGGATAATACGGTTAGTAGAGGGGACTGTGATTATTGAAGGGATAATATGGTTAGTACAGAGGACTGTGATTATTGAAAGGATAATACGGTTAGTAGAGGGGACTGTGATTATTGAAGAGATAATACGGTTAGTAGAGAGGACTGTAATTATTGACATAGTGATAATACGGTTAGTAGAGAGGACTGTGCTTATTGAAGGGATAATACGGTTAGTAGAGGGGACTGTGCTTATTGAAGGGATAATACGGTTAGTAGAGAGGACTGTAATTATTGACATAGTGATAACACGGTTAGTAGAGAGGACTGTGATTATTGAAGGGATATTACGGTTAGTAGAGGAGACTGTGATTATTGAAGGGATAATATGGCTATTAGAGAGGACTGTGATTATTGAAGGGATAATATGGTTAGTAGAGAGGACTGTGATTATTGAAGGGATACTACGGTTAGTAGAGGGGACTGTGATTATTGAAGGGATAATATGGTTAGTACAGAGGACTGTAATTATTGACATAGTGATAATACGGTTAGTAGAGAGGACTGTGATTATTGGAGGGATAATACGGTTAGTAGAAAGGACTGTAATTATTGACATAGTGATAATACTGTTAGTAGAGAGGACTGTGATTATTGAAGGGATAATACGGTTAGTAGAGGGGACTGTGATTATTGAAGGGATAATATGGTTAGTAGAGAGGACTGTGATTATTGAAGGGATAATATGGTTAGTAGAGAGGACTGTAATTATTGACATAGTGATAATACGGTTAGTAGAGAGGACTGTGATTATTGGAGGGATAATACGGTTAGTAGAGAGGACTGTAATTATTGACATAGTGATAATACGGTTAGTAGAGAGGACTGTTATTATTGAAGGGATAATATGGTTAGTAGAGAGGACTGTGATTATTGAAGGGATAATACGGTCAGTAGAGAGGACTGTAATTATTGAAGGGATAATACGGTTAGTAGAGATGACTGTGATTATTGAAGGGATAATACGGTTAGTAGAGGGGACTGTAATTATTGAAGGGATAATACGGTTAGTAGAGGGGACTGTGATTATTGAAGGGATAATATGGTTAGTAGAGAGGACTGTGATTATTGACATAATGATAATGTCAGTTTTAATTTCGCTGACAAAAAATGAAATCGCAAGCACCGGTAGAACTGCAGCTGGAAGGACAAAGTCACATATTTTTTACAATCTGTTGTTGACTGTGTATACAATCCTGAGATCTCTTACTTCAAACATAAAGAATATGTTAAAATAATATCAACACATGATACATGGATATCAACACATGATACATGCATATCAACACACGATACATGCATATCAACACATGATACATGGATATCAACACATGACACATGGATATCAACACATGATACATCCATATCAACACATGATACATCCATATCAACACATGATGCATCCATATCAACACATGATACATGCATATCAACACATGATACATGCATATCAACACATGATACATGGATATCAACACATGATACATCCATATCAACACACGATACATGCATATCCACACATGATACATGCATATCCACACATGATACATGCATATCCACACATGATACATTCATATCAACACATGATACATCCATATCAACACATGATACATGCATATCAACACATGATACATGCATATCCACACATGATACATCCATATCAACACATGATACATGCATATCAACACATGATACATGCATATCAACACATGATACATCCATATCAACACATGATACAGGCATATCAACACATGATACATCCATATCAACACATGATACATGCATAATGTAAACCACTCAGAGTATTAGCATTCTAATTGACTGTGCCCAACATTTTTAAGACATTTGTAAACTTCAGCTTAATGACCGCGAAATAAAACAGGGAAATTCGCATTTTGAAATGTATAATTAGCTTATTTACATATCTATCCGTGTCTTTATATATATATATATATATATATATATATATATATATATATATATATATATATATATATATATATATAAAGTCTTTCTGAGATTCCATACTTTTCGGCTTCAAACTAATTTGACTGTGTACCACTTGTTATAGCCTTCTCTCAACGACTATCAAATATACATGAAATAATAAAAAAACATCTAAAAACTCACCATTGGTCAGAGTGACAAAAGTAAATTTTCCCGAATCCACCACTTGTCTCTTTCAACCGAGATAACAACTTGAGGGACATTTTCGTCCACAAAAAACAATCTGTACTTTTACGCCAAAATGAAAATGGGTGTAAACCCTGCGAGAATGAGTGTGCAATTTGTAAATATTGATAATCTCCATCCATTTATATGGTACGAACGGCCAAGAATACACATTCCAAGGCCATATAGATTGTCAATCAGTAGGAATTAATTACTCTTTTTTCTGTACGAAGTGTGAAAAATCGGTTTATATTGGCCAAACAGGGGACTCTTTACACCAAAGAACCTTTCTAAAATTAGGACTAGAAAAGATGATGATCCTGTTTAAAAACATTTTAATACCGATAACAACTCTTTGTGTTTATTTAGTCGTAGGTATTGAGAAAGTATATGGTAACAATATGCATAGCTTGGTAAAAGAATCATCCTAAACATTCTGTCTCCAAAATGGCTAAATCATCATTGTGACTTGTATCAAAATTTTCATAATACTTGACATGTATCGAACATGTATGTTTTGACGTTAGACTGTACTTGTGTACGTGACTTCACCTTCCAGTTGTTTACATTCAGAATCCACTGATCAACGCAGATTAGTCGAAACGTATGGAATCTCAAAAAGACTTTATTATTTAAAACTCAGTAGGGATTCTCTCTGTGTGTGTGTGTCTGTCTGTGTGTGTGTCTGTGTGTGTGTGTGTTTGTGTGTGTGTGTAATTAAAGGGTCTGCAAGAATTACCCTACTGTTGACGAAGTAACCATCGTGACTTTTATAGTCCAGTCAATCCATATACAATTGCCTTTTTCTCTACATAATGTTGTAAAACATAGCTATATGCTACTGTTGAATTTTTATCTTCATTTTCTATTAGCTGCATACTTTCTGGTCAACATTCCAAAGATTCTGCAATGCCATTTAAATTATATCTGAAAAAAAAGTTGCAACAGAAAAAGTCAAGTCCCTCACATGAAACTGGGGCTCCGATAGAACTGATGTCCATCGTTGATAGCCATACGACTAAACTATTGCATGGGCTTGATGTGTTAGTAAGTATCATCCTCAAAATAAACTTTACTCAAGCATCTAGGCTGTCATCTGAAAAGTGTACTGCTAAAAATATTGGTGGCAGTTTGAGAGTGCCCCATCCAAGGCGGGTTGTGAGTCAAAACTAAGAAACCGCCTGTTACATGTTTTAAATATCTCTACAAACTTAAAGGTAGGGAGACTAGATATTTTCTTTGTTTTTAGAAAAACGGAAAATTCTAAGATTGGTTGAGCCTGAATAGTAATGATAAGATATTTAACTTTTACGGTATCAATTAGTGGATGCATTACAGAAAATGTAATAAAGAAGCTCCATAATTGTGCACTTTTTGTGCATTTAAAAGGTGATATCAACACTATTTGCCAACATCGAATAATTTGAAAAATTAGACCTTTTGTTTTACTACTGCTTCTTAAAGACTTGTATCAAAAGATACGTTGTAACTAGAGTACACAACAAATTTGACGGGTAAGTGCGAATCTGCAGGAAGAATCATCAAGAAGTTTAGGATATATAGTGTGTCTTACACCGTACTCGATACCAACACTTAAAGTCGTAATCAATCCCTACAGGTTTTCTCCTATGAAGTCAGTAACATAAGTGTATAACAGAGCATTGACCCATCCACTTATAGCTCTTGTTCTCAGGCTATTCCAATATGTGCTCGTTCCATTAGACTTTACAAATTTCAAAGCTTAAGGCTGAATTAAGTGGCTGAAAAATTCAAAGAAATTCTTCTGTAAATAACACCGTCGAAGGAAATCAATATAGTACATTAAAAAGGGCATAATCATTTGAAAAGCACGCTTCTAAACGCTGTGAAGAGATTTAACTTTTTTGAAAATTTGGCGTGAGTGTAGAGATTTTCCGCTTTTCCACCATTATGTATGCAAGGTGGGGTAACTCGAGAAACCTTATCAATTTGATGTTAATGGGTTTGAGCTCCTTAAATTTACAACCACGTGATCCTCAAAAGCGTATAGCTCATACGTTTGTAATAAATAATAGGTACACAAGTACAAGAAGACAAATTTAATGAAACTTTATGTATCAATTATTTAAAATAAATTGTACAAGCAAACTGAAAACCTGACTAAGGAAATTAAGCAATCTATCACTTAATTGAAAACAAGCCAATGGCTGGATGACAAAGAACTGTGTGTGTGTTTAAAACTATATACATATTTTCTTGTTTTCAAATTTCAATACACGAAATAGTTTTAAATACCGTTCGTTGCAAGAATATTCCAAATTCTCAGAGTCTATGAACATGAAATTGATCCTTCCACAGAAGAAATGGACACATTTTTAATATTTCTTTTCAAATGGTTATATTTTCTCAACTTTCACAATAAAAGTCTTTTGTAGTGATGGCAAATGTACGTAAAGTGTTAATGCTGTTTATTTATGGAGTGAACGAATCTGTTTCACAAATTCCCGACTGGAGAATGAATTAATCAAGGAAATTATGCTGGTGAAATATTTAAATGATCATTTTAAGTCTTTAGCATTTACCAAATATAACATATTTTGTGAACAATATATAAGTTTGCGAACAAATACATTATTGATGTGTACAGTGGTATTATTCAACGCATAAAAGTGCGAAACTGTTCATCGGGAAAATTAATGTGTTTGATGTGTCAGTTTTCTGTCATAGCAATTAATATTTTTAATAAAATTACCCTTTTTATTCTTCGTTACTATTGTCAGTTTCTTGTCATCACATTTAATAATTTTAATACAACTACCCATTTCATTCTTCGTTACCACGTCAAAACAATACAAACCTTCAATTCTGCATCTAGTTTTCTTTCTTACTATATATATTTTCCTTTCTACATGTTTCACTTTCTTAAATGTTGACACCTAAAATTGTGTCCTGTATTCTTACGAAAAACGAAAATTCTATTTCAATTTAATGTTCATGTCTCTGTGAGTTACCTTTTCCATTACGAGGATTAGTCTGTTCCAAGATCGCTAATAATATTTTCCAAGGAAATGTGAGAACTTAGAAACTAAGTATAAATACAAATCAAATCCGAAAAGAACATTAAAATACGAGGCAAAAAATGCGACTTCCATATCATGATAACACACACTAATTTTAAAAGTACACATGATCTGAAGTAAGCCGATTATTTTTGTGTGCAGTTATTTAAATGTCATTCAGTACAATGAATGAATTCATCACTTTTTAGAACGTAGAAATGATCCTTCAGTCAGTAGATGTAAAGTAAGTGACTTTTCATGATGAACCCTGAATTAGTGCAGTATTTGTGTTGACCAGAGCCAAGACGATGTCATCACATCTGAAATTTCAAGAGTATTATGTATGTACTCATTTCAATTCTTTTTCATGACTAATACCTTCATTTCAATGTATGCATATTTAAACAAACATCGCTTGTCAACTGATATATTTTTGCTGTGTTATCAATGTCACAGTCATACATACTTTATGAGACAATCTGCACCACATAAAATCAGTTTTAAAGAATGCAATCTGACATCTTAATTATATAATTTTAACCAGGTCGCATTCCATTTGCTTTAAAGTAAATATTCTGCATTTGCTCATATTAAACTAGATTATGTCATATTGTAGCCGAAAGTTTGCACGTACCGTTGTTACCCATGTGACGTAAGACCACTGTTCTTTAAAGAAAACATGCCGTACGGACACGCTGATGTCCATAGAAAATGACAGGTTCCTTACATGAAACCGAGCTTCTGATAAACCAGCTGCCCACACTTAATAGTCAGACAATTTAACTATTGCACGGGCTTGATGTCTCATAAATAATGCTCTTCAAAATATATTGTAGTAAAACAACTAGCCATATAGGCATTCAGCCGTGTTTGGAAACATGTACACCTAAAAATGTTCGTAGCGGTTTGCGTTCGCAACGTTCGTGGTAGTCTGTGATTCCAGATTACGAATCTAGCTCTTACATGTGATAAATGTAGCAAAAATCTGAACAGTTTTTGTTGCGAAAAGCTAAAATAGTTAGATTGGTTTAAGATCGTAAGATTGGTTATAGTCAAGCTAAGCTCGTATGATTGGTTATAGTTAAGTTAAGATCGTAAGATTGGTTATAGTCAAGCTAAAATCGAAAGAGTGGTTATAGTCAAGTTAAGATCGTAAGATTGGTTATAGTCAAGCTAAGATCGAAAGATTGGTTATAGTCAAGTTAAGATCGAAAGAGTGGTTATAGTCAAGCTAAGATCGTAAGATTGGTTATAGTCAAGTTATGATCGTAAGATTGGTTATAGTCAAGTTATGATCGTAAGATTGGTTCTAGTCAAGTTATGATCGTATTATTGGTTATAGTCAAGTTATGATCGTAAGATTGGTTATAGTCAAGTTAAGATCGTAAGATTGGTTATAGTCAAGCTAAAATCGAAAGAGTGGTTATAGTCAAGCTAAGATCGTAAGATTGGTTATAGTCAAGTTATGATCGTAAGAGTGGTTATAGTCAAGTTAAGATCGAAAGAGTGGTTATAGTCAAGCTAAGATCGTAAGATTGGTTATAGTCAAGTTAAGATCGTAAGATTGGTTATAGTCAAGTTAAGATCATAAGATTGGTTATAGTCAAGCTAAGATCGTAAGCTTGGTTATACTTAAGCTAAAATCGAAAGATTCGTAACAAGAATATCATTTTTATTTCGATTTCAATGAGTTTTGGCTCCTAGATTTTGAAATCACGACTCTCAGAAGCATATAGCTTGCGTGTTTGTAGTAATATGTAAACAAATAAGAGAAGACAAGTTGAAGCAAGTAAAATGTACAAGCCAAATGAAAATGTGATTGACAGAATGGAGGATCCCACTCAACTGAAGGCAATTGGGTAATCCATCACAATAACTAAAACAAATCAATCCCTATAAGATAGAGAACAGTGTATGTGTTTCAAATGGATAAATATTTTCTTGCTTTCAAATTTCAATGGACGAAATAGTTTAAATAGGCTTAGTTAAAGAATTTTCACAATTCTCAGTTAATGAATATGAAATTGAGCCTTCCGTCCACAAAATGTAGACATTCAAATATTTCTTTTCAAATTATGTTATTTTTCAATTTTCAGCAGAGAAAGCAAGTTCTTTTCTATTGCTTGTAAAATTTCTACAAGTGTTAATATTAGCCTATATGGTATGAATGAATCGGATTCGGAAAATCCCAACTCCGTGAAGGACAATGAAATTATCTAAAAAAATATGCTGGTGCATTATTAAAATAATCTTTTTAAAGCTTTCAATATTTGACAAATATAAAATCTATTTTAAAACATAGTCAAATTTCCGAACAAATAAATGTTCCATACGTCAAATGCTAGAATACATTATTGATACAGGAAATGTGCGAAACGATTCATACGAAAATTACCGTGTTTCTCGTGTCAGTTTCATATCAGAGCAATTAATAATGTTAACAAAGCTATTCTTCGTTACTAATTCAAAACGAACAAAAAATGAAAGATTAAACCCGACAGCTAGTTTTGTTTGCTACTAAATATATTTTATGTTTCTACACTTAATTTGCTCAATGTTGACATTTAACATTGTTTTCTGTATTCCTGCAAATAAAGAAAATTCAATTTGAATTTATTTTCCATGCTTCTTGGGGTTAAATATGTGCATTATGATAAGAAGATGCCTCTATTCCTAAATACTTCATAACAATCTCCATGGAGATGTGAGAACCTAGAAATACAATATAAATACAAATTAAATCAGACAAGAACATTAACCAAGGATTGAACAACATGTCTTCCTTGGCATGAGTTAAGTTTTAATGTTCTCTTTAAAGCACACGCTAATTCTATAAATATAAGTGATTTTAAGTAAATCAATATGTTTCGTTTGTAATTATCTTTTTTCATTCATTAAAATTATTTAATTCATCACTTTTTGAAACAAACAAGTGACCTTTCAGAGAGTAGATGTAAAGTAAGTAAATTTTAATGATGAGCCTTGAATTAGTCCAGTTCTCGTGTTGACGAGAGCCAAATACATTGTCATCACATCTGAATTTTCAAGAGTATTAATTTATGTATATATTTCAAATCTTTTTCATGACTAATACTTTGATTATGTGCATATTCAAACAATCATCTCCTGTCAACTGATTAGGTTTACTGTGTTGTCAATGTCACAGAGTCATGCAACATTACCTTATGAGACAATCAGAACGACATCAATGAACTTTAAAGAATGCAATCTGACATCTTTATTATAGAATTGTAGCCAGGTAACATTCCATTTGCATTAAAACAACAATTCTATACTTTCCCCATATCGAACGTAGAACATATTGTAGCCGAACGTTTGCACATACTAGTGTTAACCATGTGCCATCGGACCACCGTTCTTTCCAGAAAATATGCCGTACGGACACGCTGATGGCTGTGAAATCAAAACTACGTTTTTTTTAGATTATAAAACAAATTTTCAATATGATGCCGATATGGGCGACAGAACGACTATTGCGGTTAGTAGAGTATACATTGGTTATTGAGCGAGTGAAAATCTTGGTTTCAGTTTCAATGAAAAGAAAGTGAAATCTCAAATAATAGTAGAACTTCCGCTTGAAAGGACAGAGACACATGTTTTGTAGAATCAAGAGAAGAAGATATCGTACAATAACGCTAAGGCATGAATACTTGAAGAAATGTTAAAAAGGAGAAAGCATATTAGTATTTTGATCGATTGTTCTCAACATTCTTCAGATGTGTGGTTGTGGTACATTAAAAAAAAGCATAATTGTTTTCAAAAATTAGGCTTCTTAACGTTGGTAAGAGATTGTACACTTTTCCAACTTTTGACGTGAGTGTTGAGATTTTCCGATTTTTCAGCATTGTGTGTGTAAGAGGGTAACTCCAAAATCCATATAATTTCCATTTCAATGAGCTTTAAAGCGTATGGCTTGTCTGTTTGTTGCCAGTAGGTAAACAAATAAAAGAAAACAAGTTCAATGAAACTTTGTGCATCAATTTTTTTGTTTTAAATTGTACAAGCAAAATGTACACCTGATTTAGAAGAATTGAGGATACTATTCAACCAAAAGAAATTAACAAATCCATCACTTAACTTAAGCAAAGCAATGACTGGAGGAGTGAGAGCAGAGTATGTGTTTAAATAAGGCAATGGCTGAGTGACAGAGAGCAGTGTATGTGTTTAAAATGAATATATATTATCTTGCTTTTGAATTTCAGTGGAGGAAATATATCTAACTACCGTTCGTTACAAGAACTGTATATACTCCCAGAGTATATGAATATGAAATTGATCCTTCCACCGTAGAAATGGAGACATGTTTTATATTTCTTTTCAAATGATTGTATTTTTTAATTTCCAGCACCAAAAATTTAAAAAAATTCCAATTGTCCTACAAAATGCTTTAACAATTCTTAAAGTGTAAATGCTATTTATTGATGGTATCACCGAGACTGTTCGGAAAATTTGGACTGGGCGGAGATCAATGCAATTATCACAGTAATTACACAAGTAAAATGATCGGAGATCAATGCAATTATCACAGTAATTACACAAGTAAAATGATCAGAGATCAATGCAATTATCACAGTAATTACACAAGTAAAATGATTAAGTACTTTTACGCCTTTAATATTTGTACCAAAAATAAAGTATGTTTTAAGCACTATGTATGTTTGGAAACAAAATAAAATTGGATGTGTTCAAAGGTGCTGAATATTTTTTTTTTAAATTCAAAACTATATCTAGGCAAACTCTTTGTATTTTTTGTGTCAGTTTCTTGTCATAGCAATTAATAATTTTAATCCAATTACCTGGGGTTTTTTTATTTTTTTTTTTTATGGGGGGGGGTCTACTGTCAGTTTCTCGTCATAGCTTGTATTAATTTTAATACAGCTACCTAATACATTCTTTGTTTACTACTTCGAAACACACACACACACACACACACACACACACACACACACACACACACACGCGCGCGCGCGCGCGCGCGCACACCCAAAAAGAAAGAAAAACATCGGCAACTAGCTTCTTTTGGTATTAAAGACACATTTCTACATTTTTTAAAATATCTTCCATATTGTCATCTAAAATTGTTTTCATGTATTCTTACAAATAAAGCAAATTCTATTTCAATTTATTTTTCCATACCTCTGACGATTAAATATATGCATTATAAGGACCCCTTTTTTCCAGTATAGCTCCTAATATTAGCCAACCTGATGTAAGAACTTATAAATAAACAATAAATACAAATGAAATGAGAAAAATATTAAAAGAGGAGAAAAATACTTACATCTTTTACTTGATGACGAAGACTTTCATGTTCTCTTTGAAACACTCACCATTTTTAAAAGTAGAAATTATCTGTGTAAATCACGTATTTTACTTTGGAATTATCTATTTTTCATTCATTACAATGACTGAATTCTTTACTCTTTAGAATGTGCAATGATTTTTCAGGAACTAAATGTTAAGGAAGTTAATTTTCATGACGAGCCCTGAATTAGTACAGTTCTCAGTTGACTAGAGCAAAGAAAATGTCATCACATCTTGTGTTTTGAAAAGTATTTTTATCATCATACTTTAATTCTGTATCATGATTTATTTCTACATTGCATGCAAATGTGCATACAAAACAAGCATCACCTGTTAACTGATTAGGTTTTGTGTGTTATAAATGTCACAGAGTAATTCAGCCTTGCTTTATGATAGAATACGCAACATTTAATAACGAATGCAACCTGACATCTTTGTTATATATTACCATGTCCCATTTATTTTTGCACGAAGGTTACTATTTAGCATTTTCCCTTATTCAACGTCGATAATATTATATTCAAGCACGTACCGTTCTTAACCATATGATGTAGGACTGCATGTGTTTACAGAAAATATGGCGTATGGAGACGCTGAAGGCAGAGAAATCAAAATAATGTAATGGAATGGGGTGGTTTCCATTTTTTTACAAGTTATAAGTTGTCTAAATTCACCAATTGGTAAGGCAAGTTTACATTTTCTAGTAAGTTATTCGGCAAAGATAAGGTAGAAACAATAGATGAATTCCTGTATATTTGTAAGCAAAATGTTAAAATTTTGAAGTCAAATATATTTCTTAGATTACAACTTGTTAGATCGGCAGCAAGAGGTGGTAATATATCATAAAGATAAGATGGGAATTGACTATCTATAATTTTATAAAAGGTATACAATTGATTACATTTTCGTCTTGTGCATAATTCTGGCCAACCAGATTCCAGTACAAGTTTTAAAATCTGGTATTTCTGGTCAGTGTAGTAACAATTCGTGCTGATTCTAACTGGAATTTTCCCAGTCTATCAGAGTCTTCTTGAGAACCACCGTCCCAGACAACATCTGAATACTCAAAATGTGGTCGTATAAATGACAAGTATATTTGTCTAAAGACTTCCTGGTTAATTTGAACTATAATGTCCTAAATGATCCTATCATTTTGGATACAGAATTACAATCATCGTGTATAATGACGACTATTTTCAATCACTACCATGAAGTATGCCAAAAATGTTTATGACATCGTATAAAGCTAAGTATTTCGTTGTCAAAGACTAAATTTGGTAAGAAATTAAAGAGCATCATATCAGTTTTGTTGGGATTAAGCTTCTCAAGCTATTGGTTAGACTAAGTTTTAAGTTTCAATATCAGTGTTCAACATATATTCAATTTCATCAGCATTGTTTGATGCGTATTCCAAAGAGCTTTTATCGGCAAATAATATCGCAAGACTTAACCTATAATCAACTATATTGTTGATATATAGA
This sequence comes from Margaritifera margaritifera, assembly GCA_029931535.1. Taxonomy (NCBI): domain Eukaryota; kingdom Metazoa; phylum Mollusca; class Bivalvia; order Unionida; family Margaritiferidae; genus Margaritifera; species Margaritifera margaritifera. The sequence goes on along the minus strand of JAQPZY010001450.1, from coordinate 468,501 downwards.
AGAGAAAAGGTCTTAAAACTGACCCTTGTGGATCACCTGTTTAAACTAGCTTATATTCCGATTGACATGAGTTTAGCCACACACACTGTTTTCTCTGATATAGGTAGCTCTACACCCTTCCAAGGGAAGATGTATAATTTTGTTATATCTAGGATTTTATTTGATTTAGTCCAAATATTAACTTCTATCTCTCTAACCTATGTGAAGACATTCTTAATTTTGAAAAGGCCTCCCTAAATCGTCTGATGTTTTAAATTTCTAACTATTCGTTAAAAGCACAACGACCAAAATTCTAAATAATGTTACTCTTTAAAAAAAAAAAAATCATTCCAGTTTTTTTCAATAAAATTGTTCGTCAATCTTTCTATAAAGATCAAATATGGATGTTTCTCTTTGCGCTTTTTTTTAAAATCTATTATATCTGAAAACCAGAAATTCGTTGTCCCTATTAAATTATATTGCATAGTTTAAGAACAATTGCGTCAAAAAGGTGCTACCCTCTTTAAAGTTGGAGCTGCATAACCTCACTCTGATAAGTACGCGAATATCATATGATATATAAAATATATGTACGCTACCAACCACAAAACTATTTTTATCCTCCATCTCTCTCACTTTCCCCTTTCCGTTGGTCGGTTTGTCTATACATTTTACCATCATTCATAGGTCCAGAGACATCGTCGTGTGCCACAGGCGAAAATCCGCTACGATGGTCCAGAGAGAGATACATTGAGGTAAAACTGATATGCTGACAGACCAAGCAACAAAGAGAGAGAGAGAGGGGGGTGGGGCAGGGGTTTGGGGAGACTTACTATAAGATTGTTTTTTTATTGTCCATCCCTATGTTTCTCTGTTGGTCGATTACTCTGCTGCGTGACCAACCAACACAGTGACAGAAAAGAGAGAGGGGGAGAGCGGCCTTCGGACATTTTAATATTTGAAGATGATCTGTTTTTGGAACCTTATTTTATGGGGTTTATTTAAAAAAAGCAAACAGACAAAGCATTAAATATATTACAGTATGTGTGTGCCTCCTAGCCAAGAAATTGACCGTACGGTCTCGACATGCTATTGGAACTTTGAATCATTGGTATTGTGAACACTGCAGATAAATGGAAAGTGTACATGTACCATTACGATCATCCAAGTTCTTGTAGGTTACTTGGTATAAGTTCAAGTTCAAGGGTTTCATCCAGCTCAAATTCTTTTTCTCTCTCACACCACAGATTTCCACAGAGGGAATGTTTATGAAATTGTGTACCACAGTGATCCTCAACGCAGTGCCCGCGGGCGCCATGGCGCCCGCCAAGGTTTTTTGTGTGCCCGTGGAAGAGGTTATACGGAAAGAGGTTATAATGAATAATGAAAAAAAAAATGGCTTAAGTTAATCGGTTGGTGACAGCCACTCTCTCATTAACTCACAAATGTGCCCGCAGGCACAAAAAGGTTGAGGATCCCTGGTGTACCATGTTTAATTCATTAAGAAAACGGGAATTATTAATATTTTTCTCGTTTTCTTATGTCGATAATAATTAATAAGTGGAAATTCATCACTGATCTAGAGAGTATAGAAGCAATAGCCTACTATTAAAACCATATTTATATGCGTACTCATACGCCATGGGTGGATCACAATTTGATATACCAACAGTATTGCTATATCAAATTGCTTTATACCTACACTTTTAAAGCTATGTTATTATATATATATATATATATATATATATATATATATATATATATATATATATATACAAAGTCTCTGTTGAGTTTCAAATGATTGAATCTTTCTGAGATTCCATACGTTTAGGCCAATTTGCCTTCATCAAATTTTCCTTCATCAGTGAATTCTAAATGTAAACAACTGGAAGATGACGTCACGTACACAATCTAACGTCAAAACATAAACGTTCACTACATGTAACGTTTGCTGTAAATACAATTCACATTGAGAATTTAGTCTTTCTGGAGACACTGTGTTTAGTTTTTTTTTTTTTTACCCAGAATGATTCTTTTACCAACCTATGTGATTTGTTACCATATACTTTCTCAGTACCTACCACTAAATAGTCACATAAGGAGTAGTTATCTGTATTAAAATTTTCCAACAGAATCATCTTTTCTAGTCCTAACTTATACGCTAATTTTATCGCCTCATTTTGGGCATTCGGTGGGAGCAAATTGTACCGAACCACCGGGTTTTTTAATGTACATATATTGTTCTAAAGAAAGCAATAACAATTTACTAATTAAAGATTTTCTCCATAATTGACATCTTAAAATTGATACAAATGTATTTTGATTCCATACGTCTTGAGCAATACAAGCCTCGTGAAAATCTAAACCTGATAACATTTCTCTTTTGTTACCATCTAAGCCCCAATTTGCTTATTTAGTGATAAATTGCTATCACTTAGCATCATATGGAACTATTTTGAACAATCATTAAATAAATTCGCATCAAATAAACGGTTTATTAAAAATAAAACAGTAATTAGGTAATAATATGCAATATTTCATTTCAATGTTGACGTTACCTTCAGCAAGAACAAACATTATTGGGGAAAATAATAGAATAAATGCGGTTTGAAATGTAGTGTCATGTAGTTCATAATTTTTAAAGGAAATGAATCTATACAAGTGTAATTCACTTGTTTCCCCATCCTTTGACTCTTACTATGCATAATTGTACTGAACGATTTAGCAAATGAATATTATTTAAACCAAATGTTTAAATATTTATACTAGTGTTTTTATATTTGTTTTTATTTGAATTCCACATGTGATGCACACAAATGACTAAAATTATCAAAAAGACCATAATATTACTACTTATAGTATTTAAATTTAAATGGCCATATGCAACGAATGACTAATCCTAACAAAGAGTGAAATAGAAATAAAATATATTATTAATAATGATTACAGAAATTGTCTTTGACAAGTAATTCGACAGTCTTTATTAGATATCAGGGAAAGAAGGATGTAGGTTACCAAAATCATTGTAGAAAAATATTTTGAAAAAATTATTTCATGTGAGCTTCATTGAATAAATTTATTCATAAAATGAAAACTTTTACTGTGTTGTTACTTTCTGCTTATTAAGCCATGTACACTCCGTAATGTTCTACTCAATGCAAAATAGACATATGTCGACATAATAATGATCGGATGTGTAAATAAGTAAGAATTTAGTATATCAGAATCAATGTGTCAACGTCAGGAAGTACGTGTATTAGATGAAGAAATTTCGACGTGCAGAGGATCATGAGAATGAGAATGAAATGAAGTCCTGAAAAAAGTGCATTTTTTGGTGTAGAATTCAACATCCAGCACTTAGAAAGTTCTCCTATATTCAATTATTGTGTTACTTGTTAAACATTAGCTTACTATTTGAGTAAAAGGGGGACAAAATATATATTTAAACACCTGTGATCAAGCATTAGTGGCGAGATCACTCGTACCTGACAAATAATAGGAGAAAGGATGAAATATATCGAACGATATTAAAAAAGCAAACAAATTAAGTTAATAAATTTAACATTTAGTGCAATTCTGATCATTGTTTTTATCCCATTATTCATTCATTTATTTTAACTGTATAGTATTTCAACTTAAAATAAGAAAAGTTTTACCAACGCTTCCATATATGACGTATTATATACCATTCTGTAATTATGTTTTTACGTTTTTATTTATGTTTGTTATTAATTTACAAAAGGATAGATGTGTAAATAAATAAAGGGAAGGATCAAGAAAAAGAAAACCGCAAAACATGTTCAAATTAAATTTTGACTTTTCGCCAATTAATAAGTATAAAATAAAGATCATTAGGATTAGTGGCTGTCTGTGTGTGTGTCTCTTGTGTGTGTAATCGAAACTTATGACCACTTCTGTATCTTTTAAAATTAAGCGATAATGTATTAAATAATGAGTATACATTATGCATAAAATTTCAATTTGATATAAATTTTTGCAAGGACATGTTATACATACATGTATTTGAAAATGATGAGATTATTAAAATTGTGCAAGTGTCTGTGCGTTTGTTTTTCTTTGGGCGTTTCTGTTCTTCACATTACATGTACCTTTTTATTCTGTATGCTGAATATGGGTGTGTCATTGCATTTACATTACATCCCAGCTCTAGATTATATATCCAGGTGCATGAACGGCACATAAATATGTTAAGAAAGCACATTCAGTGTCATAAATAGCTATTTAAATGGAATTATTCATGACATGTTGGTGAAAACTTGACATTATTATTTCGTTTAAAATAACTCGGTAAAGATTTAACTATCTTATAGCACTATAAACAAAGAATCCATCAAATTAAGTACAGATGTGCTTATCAAATATGCTAATTACTTTGAAGTTGTATGTCCTTTTCTGACTTTTTATGCTTGATAATGTAAATTCAAAACCATAAACCAAGGTTTCCCATGTGGTGCTTTTGACAATTAGGTCATTGCTAACACAGGTTTTCAACAACAAGGCTAGATTTTTAAAGGCACTTTCGTTACTTAGTATTTTCTTGTGCATTATGTATGTAAACCCATCAATTAGAAATCAGTGACGCTAAAATAATTTGGCTACGATAAGAGATTAGAAGGTATTTAATTATGGGGAAAGCTGGTAGGGTTAGCTTTTTTAACGTTTTCACGCAGTCTATCAGCATCCGCTATACAGCAAATACTGTCTGGAGGGTAATATAGACCACTAAATAGTTAATCATCTGTCTGGGATCATACTGAATGAAGTATCGAGAGAGCATAGAACACTAAACTAGACTACTTAGTCCTTACAGGACGATTTTAATAAAAAAAACAACAATTATTGTTCCTAATAATAAAGTACTACAGCTATGCCATTCTTATAAAGTACACCAACTTATGCAAGTAACTACTACAGAGTATTCTGAGACTTTGATTTTTATAATACTGGTGTCAGACATTGAGTTCTTATTTGGTTGTGGTATCCAGGATCCAGTTCAATTTAGTGCAATCCAATATCATTCCCCAGTATATGCTGCTTTAGAATTCAAATGCTGTGAAAGAGGGATATTGTTGTACGATGTAGGGGATTGTAATTTGTTAAATTCACTGTTGCGGTTTAATTTATGGGACGAAATACCTGATGAAAACGATATTAATGAAAGCGGTGACAAAATTACAGACTTAATTTGGGACGTAGTAAGGAAATGTGTGTCAAACAGAACGGTTACTATTCGTGCTTGGATGCACAATGAAATTTTAATAAAAATAACTTCTTAGACACAGATAGCGGATTTTAAATCAAGAAAGACACACACAAAACCCTCAACATTGTTTATTATATCGTCAAAAAACAAATAGGATTATTGTTGAAATATATTAATCAAAACAAGGGCTGACATAAAAATATCAATTCTTCAGATAACCCTAGGAATAGTTGAAACATAATCTGACTACGGCAACTGACGAAGGAGAGAAATCTAAAATATTTATCGATTTCTTTTGTGAACAGTTTAGCGTGCAAACTGATACCATATCATGATGTCAAATTTCTGAACCAGTCATGCGTCGAATGCCATACCCTCCCCCTTTTACTTCCATTAATATTACTGAAGACAATATATACAATGTCTTAATCAATCAAAGGCGTGCGGTCCGGATTTGCTACGATCCACACTATTTCAAATAATTGCAAGTTCAATAAAGTGCCCCCACTGTGTCAAATATTTAATATTTCTCTCGAAAATTCAAGATGATTATATTGTTGGACAACGAGACGAAGTCAAAGGGTATTTATTGATGATCATTAAAAGAAGACGAACTGATTGGACAGGTTTTGAAATATTTCAAACAGAAGGATGTTCTATAGTTCATTAGTGTGTGCTTGTGTGTGTGTGTGTGTGTGTGTGTGTGTGTGTGTGTGTGTGTGTGTGTGATGGGATATTTTCCGTCTCTTTCTAGGGACTCTCTTTGCTTCTTCAGATTGAAAAACACTAGTGAATTTGAAAACGGGCTACAATTTATTTCATGCATTCTTATGAAGTGGAGTCAATAATTTCTAACATATAGTAAATGAGGAAATAGGCAGGTAGCATGTTACATGAAATAACATCCCGTGGGAATTTTGTAATGAAATCATACATCTAGTCTAGATGTCTTAAGGGGACCTCAAATAACAATAAAAGACTTGTTGAAAGTCTGGAAATCTGCTTTGGTCATGGTGATGTGTCAGTCCAGGAAACAATTTATTTGTATTTTTATTTTTGTGTAGTACTTTATACAACTTAATCTGATAAATTCATCCGATTGCTCTATATCATGTTCAGATTTTACCCAGTGTCAACTCTGCTCTGCTCAATATATGCACTCTACATCTGTGTAAATCATGTATTTAGCTCGTGTAAAATGTTGAGTAACATCTAACCTCCATGTATTTCTTGAATGTTGCAGGTGAGCGATGTGGTGATGAGAGCACACGTACCATCCAACATACACAGCATAAACATGACAGAAATCAACCTGAACAGAGTAGACTAGGTCCTTGATCCCAATAGACTGCACACTTGTGGTGTTGGGTTTTCTCTTACTAAAGCTAACATTATGTTTGTACGAACATTCTGCCGCAACGGCATTTATCTTCTACCATTATGGAGACAGCAGCTCAAGTCCAAGTGACAGCTGTAACAGTGGTAAGGTATGACAACAACTACTCGCTCTGCATTATCTGCCGAATAGAGACAGGTGGGGCACTCGTGGGATAAACCAGATGCTCATGAGAAAGTACTCAACTTCATCAGAGAGCGTGCTCACTATTGGGATAAAGACTATCCTGAGATAAGTAGACGCCTTATTGGTGTCGCTTTCCAGGATCTTGAATCAAGACATGCCACATGGTACAGAAAGTGCCATCAAGACACAGTCCATGCAGGAATGCGCAGTAGAGGCAAAGAACGATGTGAAATGCAAATAGCTTCGAAGGGTACCTGACAAGAATCCTCTTCCAGACACTCATTCGGTAGTGCCACCTTCACTCGCTCTCGGTTAACCCCTTACAATAAGGATATGTGCTCCTTCTGTGAAAACGAAGCATCATACAAGAATCCATAACACATGATTGCTACAGAAAATGCTGGTCGTCCTCTTAAAGAAGCCATCGAGAAAAGCGGAAGCGAGAAGCTCAATGTCAACCTCTGCACATACCATCAAGCCAGAAGATGCACATGCAAAGGACATCAAATACCACAAGCGGTGTTGGGCAATGCATGCCACAAATGTTCGTCGCAGAGCAATGAATCCATCGTCATAGAAGCCAAGTGCAGTTAATGAATTGGTAGCAGAGGTTAAATTCCTCAGTCTGGTTGGGGGCACGTTGCTTGATGGAAATGTAGTTAGCATGTATGTACTCCAGGAGTAAAATTCCACAAACCAAAACGTGTAAAGAAAACAGAACGTGTCACCCTCAAGAGCACAAGAGAATTCAGCTGGTGGAAAAGAGCAACGTGAACAGTGACATATACATGAAGGTTCCGTACAATGCGGCTTCTGTGCTGAGAAAATCCATCAGTAAAGCTACAATATGGACATTTGGTGGTTAACTTACAGATTTTGCAGAGGAACATTTACCAAAAAACCGTTACAGTTTATATTGGTGGGTCCTTCAGGGACCAAACAAAATGATATCAGCTGAGAAGAAGTCTTCACAGGCAAACAAGCATGCCATGAACCTAGCACAAAGTACAGTGATGATGTTACTGTCCCCGCAGCAGGTTGGCAACAAGAATTCACAGACCCTGCGGCCAACACGTGAAATGCGACAGCAGCTAGTAGTTGGAATAGTCTTTCGTCAGCCATTAGAAAGAAAGAAAATCGTCAATATCTTGCATGCTTGGGATATCAGTTGAATACAAGAGACTCCTGCGAGTGGAATGACAGATAGCTGATGGAGCAACGCTACATTGCCAAATAAAGAGTAGTCTGATGGCCATTTTTGAGAAGCCGCAGAAAGGTGAAGACACAGTGCCTGACACAAATAAGCATGCAGAAAGACAAGGCAGAAGCAGCAATTACATGCTGAAGTGAAGATGCCACTTGTGGATCCAATGGCAGAAGTCCAGTCACTGGAAAAGCCAGACTGCATAAAGAACTGTAGCCAACTGGCTGATCACTTCACCAGCCGTATACTGGAGAGATACAGCAACATGGATAAAGTGCGTCTTATATTTGACAGCTACGATGCCTATGTCATTAAAGAGGAGGCAAGGAACCCAGCCAGTAATATCGTATTACATCTTGGATACGACAAACATAGGAAAGATATCCAAGAAGCGACTCTTCTCAGATGTGAAGACGATGATGGAACTCACCTGCTACCTGGCTGAGAAGATGCTGGAGAAGGCACATGCAAATGAGAGGCACATGTTGGTGCATGCGGGTCTCAGTGCAGAGCAACTCACAGGGATATGAGCCACATTCAAAGTGATCACAAAGAAGCCAATACAAAGCTGCTGCTGCATGTCGCTGATGCAATGGTCTGTAGGGCTTCCATCATCAGCATTCACTCACCAGATACCGACGTCTTTGTGCTGTTTATCCGATGGTTTCCAGAATGGTGCAAGGACACCAACTTTATAACCGGAACTTGTCAGAAGTGTCGCGTCACCAAGACGAGATGCCAAGATGCAAGGTGCACCTGCGGAAAGCATGGTTCAGCTGCACTGACATCTGTGGCTGTTCCGACATTCAGGAGGTGTGTGACAACATGAAACAAGCGAACCCAGATGATGACATGTTCCTGTGAACTATCTGGTGTACTTGCAAATGTGAACATTGTTTGTGTGGTAGCAGTACACTCTTAAATTTTACGCCCGCATTAAATCTACGTGTCCATATAACACTGTAACATCTATCAGCAAAAACTTTTGTGTAGATCGGTCTATAAATGTCAGAATTTAAAGCAATCAACACGCAAAGTTCAAATGATGAGTGATAGCAGTACTTAGAATAATTTCTTGCCAGACTGTTCCATTTTATCGGCTTGTGTTAACATATTTGATAAGTTGAAAGAACTCGACCATTGTTTTTCTTCAAAGTGACAATTTTGTTTTTCATAAACTCATGTTATGAAGGTATAGCCAATGCTCGTGGTCACTCTGATTGCTATATTTTCAATTTGCATACATATTACAATATTTAAGGTATAACTGGTCCACTTTATACACGTACAACTGTGTTTATCTCTTTGATCGAAATGGCTTCAGACCGGTATTTCGGATTTATTTTTCAATAATTCACAGCAGACACCAGAGCAAATTCCCAGACTGCCAACAAGTTTTTATTTTATTGCTATTTGGGGCCCCCTTAAGACATCTATACTAGTGCCTTGCTTTCATCACAACATTCCCACGGGACTTCACATGCTCCCTGACAAAATTAATTAAAGATAATTTAATCCACTACAGGCAAAAATTAACGTTTCAGTTCTAAGTATGTCAATCACTAAATATTTCATGAGAGATATCGAAATGGCAAGAAAAACACGTGAAACCTGATTTCTTTGGAACCAATTTTAGATTTGTCGCTACAGAGTGAGGTTTGTTGAAGGAAAGAATATAACTGATGACATTGACAAAATTAGTTTTTTTGTTGTTGGTTTTAATTGCACTTTTAATAGATTATTATCTGTATCATGCTGAGAAAATGGGAGATAAGTGCCTTTCCAAGAACACACCGACGCAGCCGACCTGGGCTGGCCTGGGCAGTTAGCAAACCTCTACCAATTAAGCTCTCGACAAAGCTGTATTGGTCTTTATATGTTTCATCATGGGGATGGAGAAAAAAAAAAACACTGAAAAAAGTAAAGAATCTGCGCATATCTTGCATGGTAATATTTTCTAAAAATAAACCAAAAATTAATATCTTTAACATGAACATAAAAGTTAACAACAAAATTATAATTAGATGGTGATAATGTTTTTAACTCTGTGGTCTCAAGTTTGATTCCCGGTTTCAGGACTGCGAAGGTGCATGTGCACGCATTGAGGAACAATGCTTTTTCTATTTCCTCCACCTCAGAAATCACCAAAGCCAAGCCAACATCTGTCAGGAATTTTTTTAACTTTTTAGAATTTGTTGTTCAATAATCGTAAATATTAATATTATTATAATTATTATTATTATGATTATTATTATAATTATTATTATTATTGTTGTTATTATTGTTATTATTATTATTATTATTATTATTATTAATTATTGTTATTATTATTATTATTATTATTATTATTATTATTATTATTATAATTATTATTATTATTGTTATTATTATTATTATTATTATTACCAATGTTAGAGTCAGAAAATTAATTACAAAAATTCTTCAGACGTGCAAAGAGAGTGGCAGTATTATGCTACTTAATTTATTTTCAATTTGCGATCGATGTCGGAGGGAGCGGTATGGATTGGACACAAAATTACAGTCATTCAAAGTATCAGTGCAGAACGAACAATGTCCTAAACTGCATTGAACATTTCATAATACGATATTTCTGTCAAAGAAAAGCGCTACCTAGAATATGTTTGATGCCACCCATATAATAACAACGTGTAATAATAATGTTAAATTGTCTGCTTATCGTTTAACCTGTATATATTTATGGGAGTGATTGATGGAATATAATACTCTTAAAAGTATTAGTATTTATTATATATTTACTAATGAGATATTGAAATGCATCAGTGGGAGAAAATTTAGATCACCACAATGGCTTTGACACTTTTGGAACTACTTTCTTTTCCTATTTAGGAATATATCTGCCCGTATCTATGTTATTTAAACTTGTATTCCCATATTTAGGCATATATCTGCCCGTATATATGTTATTTAAACTTGTATTCCCATATTTAGGCATATTTCATTTTTCTTCTTCTTCTTCTTCTTCGTCTTCTTCTTCATGCAAAATGTCAGTTACTGAACTTCCATGACCTGTTTCTTTTCAATATTCAGTGTTATTCATACATTATCGTATGCAACTGTTAAACTCTAGGACAAGCGGTATAAGTTTTTACCGAAAAGCTCTTGATTAAAAATAGTAATAAGTGTTTAAGTAGCTATTTTAACTCTCATTACAATCATAATCGTGTTTGAAAACGATTGAGGAATCGGGGAAAGATGGGTGTTGATTGCAAACAGAAATTAGGTGACGATCGTAATTTGAATACAGCATCTGGTCCGAACAAAACTGTAAGCTTGCCAAGGTCACATAATCCCCGTTTGAATGTAAAAATGAACAAAATAAAGAGCTGAAATCTTTTTGGGTAAACTCACAATTATTAAAATATTTTGTTTAAATCTGTATACGATCTTAAATCTGTCGGATACAATGTTCCGTGATGTGTCCAACAATGTTCACTATATCAGTCCGGGCATGAAATGTGTTCACACAAATCAAAATCTCGTTATTTTCATATGAAAATAGTCATTATTTTTACAGAATGCACAATTTGAAGCATTATATGTACGAGCTAAATTTGTAAAATTAATTATAACATTTCGGAGCATCTTTTTATCAATGTAGCAAGGAAGCCGTGAATCGCATTGGCACAGTATGAAGAAAAAAATTCACGTATATCGATGGTTTTTGCCTTAATCAAAATATAATAAAATGAAATTCTACAGGGTTTATTAGTAAGTAATATTAGGAAATATTTCATGACAATACACTTCACTCATGAAATATTTCCTTATATCTACTTGTAAAAAAGACATAGATATCCTCTATCTATTAGCGTTTAACGGCACGTCAACACAATATTGGCTAAATAGTGCAAAGTGGTCCAGGAGTCCATATATTCTATATAAATTAATCTATATTTGACGATATTCATTTATAATTTTGAAAGAATGTAAGAGAGTCAAAAATAGCCACAAAAAATATGTTTGCTTTTGTTGGGCTTTTTTTTACCGTATCCCTTTTGTAACCAATGAAACCTTATTACCTAGCATTTCGAAAATAATTGCACTATTGTTCGTGAATACCAACAAAACTTCCAAGTAATTATAAAAATACTCTGTACAGGTTCAATCTACTTTTAAATAGTCGTGAAAGTCAGTTATTGGTGTATGTCAAGGAGAAAATTTGATGATATTAAACCTTCGAGGAAGCTTCCTCAATACCCCAGGCATATTGTGTCGAAGTCATTGTAAAAACCACAACGTCTTTATCACACGTATTTGACTTTGCTGAGATCACAGTAATTTTCTTTTTACTTTTTTGTAGGATACAACGTCTCTGCAAAGTATAAAGCTTAAAGGAGAAAATAGACACGTACCCACGTGTTTGAATCATATTCCGCTCGTAGTCTGTGGTTATCCCCGCTGAATGATCTAAACTGATTCATCAGCGCCTAATTTTCTGGCGGGACGAGGTTGAATATTCAATAGTCTCTTGAATTATGTGAGTAATAGTAGAAATTGATATTAAGATTCAGTATTTGTACAATTTCAAAAGTAAACAAAACAAAAATAATTACAAACTGTTTAGCTTTTAGCTATGCAGCAACTGATTTTTCATACCTGCAAATCTACAGATGTGACAGTCAAAATGAAAGTATCATTTGCATACTAAATTGCTGTCTATAATAACTCGGTGACAATCACATGGCTAGAACAGAAAACTATTGACACCACTCGGAAACTAAAAAGTGTACCTATGCCAATTATCTTTGCCTAAGTCATCAATAATTAATAATGCATAGAAGTGTGTGAAGTGACTATTAGTCAGAAAACAAATATGATACAAATTTCAACATAAGGAAATAAATCCCTTTGTCACTATTCCAAGGTCAACAATGATAAATATCTTATTATTTTAGCCCTTTGTCACCACTCCAAGGTCAACATAGCTAAATATCTTATTAATGATAGCTAAAAGAATGTTCTACAATACTACCTCTTCAACAATGCTTGTAATAGTCTAGATTTGGGAATGTCATTCACTTCAAAATAATTTCCCCTTTTAAATTACAGCTTGTTGATTTTAAGTGATGAATATTAAAATGATTATAATACACATGTCTACTAATTTGAAGATTCTATAAAGCGACGAATGTCACATTAACCATTTATAAAGGTATGGAACTGTTTAAATTATGTGATTTATTTACAGATGGACATCAAACGTGAGATCGAAATAGATATTGTGTACATGTAGCCTCCTTCCCATATTGACTGGCTCACCCTAAAACATTATTAAGGTATTTTGCTCTCTCTCTCTCTCTCTCTCTCTCTCTCTCTCTCTCTCTCTCTCTCTCTCTCTCTCTCTCTCTCTCTCTCTCTCAATATTTTCCAAGGTTACAAGTTCGGTGAGCTTTCTTTTGTAGGAAACGAAATCTGAAGGTAAAACCAAGGGTATAAGAAAATGAAGATGAATTTACACCATTTGAAGAAAATAACCAACTACTCTACACAACGAAAGAATGGAAAAAAAACAACAAAGTGATAAGTACATCTTTATCACATGAGGTAAGTGGATAAACAAGATTTTCTTTATTTTTTAAAAATAAATGCTAATTTTTCAACAATGACGTTAAGAAATATGAGTTTAAAGACTGGAGGGCACAAATAAGTTTGACTTCATGAAATAAGAACTGAGACAGTTTCATAAATAGTCGAGCTAGGCAATCTCTTCATCAACGAAAAAACACTTACATGTATGAAACGTTTAAGATTTCATCTAAATACTGTGGGAAAGAAACAAATCTACACCAGGGAACCTCTCTACATTATGAATGAAGTAACGGTACATTCATGAAGTGAAATAACTTCTACCAAGTTACAAGTTCATTCAAAAATAAACAACGGTATAAAACTCTAGATTAGAAGCGAAATTCCAAATTTAATGAAACATATTTAAAAACGAACGTTTCCAAAATCTGGGGGTTAAAAGACGAAAGGCACTCACATTGACAAAGCAAACATAAAACACACAAGCAAAAGTATTTACTTTATTTGACAATATATACAGGTCCGTCCGCTTAATTTGGGGGACGTCTCTGAAATTTACGGAGCATTTTGACTCCCCGCTTCCGTCAAAGTATACTTGAACTCAAACTTTATTTCAAATCAATATAATAGTTCGTTGTATTTGTGTTGGTCAGCAAGAATACAATATACAAATCAATATAATAGTTCGTTGTATTTGTGTTGCTTAGCAAGAATAAAATATACAAGTCAATATAATAGTTCGTTGTATTTGTGTTGGTCAGCAAGAATACAATATACAAGTCAATATAATAGTTCGTTGTATTTGTGTTGGTTAGCAAGAATACAATATACAAGTCAATATAATAGTTCGTTGTATTTGTGTTGGTCAGCAAGAATACAATATACAAGTCAATATAATAGTTCGTTGTATTTGTGTTGGTCAGCAAGAATACAATATACAAGTCAATATAATAGTTCGTTGTATTTGTGTTGGTCAGCAAGAATACAATATACAAGTCAATATAATAACTGACTGTTATTTGTGCTGGTCAACAATGTAAACTTGAATAATGCAAATTGTGAGAAACGTATATAAACTATTACCATTAGCAATTTAATTAGCAAATTATAATAAAACGGCCATCATCCTGATTTTAACTGCATATAAAGCATTTGCATAGTTGATATAAATATGTAAGAGATTTGATGGTTTTCTGATTTACGTTTTTTTTTTAACTTTTGAACAATATAACATCAAATATTTTCGTGCAATAAATTCTCTGACAAAGGTATTCACAACAAAGAGAAAGAGTCTAGATATTAAATGGTGTCGAATTATTTTAACGAAATAGTTCATCCGATCTGTAAAACATGTGTGACAAAAACTGATAATGGTAAAATATGTGTCAAAGTGAGCTGATAAACTTTATATATCAGTGAATCATTTCCGTTAAGACATTGTGGGCTGATGCCTGAAGTATATTTTCATGAGTATACAAAACTGAGGTAAATATCAAGGAATCAGATAACGTTAAAAGAAAAAAGTAATAACGTTTTCAGGCAACCATAAAATGTCCACGTATCAAACGCACATATGTTAAAATGAAATAGGTGATTTGAGTCACAAATTAGGGGAATTAATATTGACAGATTCGCGACAAATTTTTCAGCTCACTTCCAAGGACAGTTGCACATTTTATACGGTGGGAAAGTTAAAGGCTCATTTCCTTAACTATGCTAGCTTTGCTCTGCACAATTTATAAAAACCGCAGGTGTTACATATAGCGTTTTGAATTCTATAAAAATGTGAGATGTTTCCAGCAATAGTACATACAATGTTAGGGCGGAGAAATGCTATTCCATTCACATGCATAAAGCATACCATGCATTATGTCTGTTGATGATAGGCCTCAATATACTAATAAACTATGTCTGTTGATGATAGGCCTCAATATACTAATAAACTATGTCTGTTGATAATAGGCCTCAATATACTAATAAACTATGTCTGTTGATGATAGGCCTCAATATACTAATAAACTATGTCTGTTGATGATAGGCCTCAATATACTAATAAACTATGTCTGTTGATGATAGGCCTCAATATACTAATAAACTGTCTGTTGATGATAGGCCTCAATATACTAATAAACTATGTCTGTTGATGATAGGCCTCAATATACTAATAAACTATGTCTGTTGATGATAGGCCTCAATATACTAATAAACTATGTCTGTTGATGATAGGCCTCAATATACTAATAAACTATGTCTGTTGATGATAGGCCTCAATATACTAATAAACTATGTCTGTTGATGATAGGCCTCAATATACTAATAAACTATGTCTGTTGATGATAGGCCTCAATATACTAATAAACTATGTCTGTTGATGATAGGCCTCAATATACTAATAAACTATGTCTGTTGATGATAGGCCTCAATATACTAATAAACTATGTCTGTTGATGATAGGCCTCAATATACTAATAAACTCCTCAAACAGTCGATTCTGCAAATACAGTCCTGCTTCTGGACACCGCATTAAGGTTGCAACGTCTACACGCAGAAACGGCCAAATGTTGTTTACTGCCTGTAAACCTTTACAAAATCGGTAAACGTGTAACCAAACATTCATGTTGCTGTCAGTGAGTAAAGAACTATCAGTTCCAATAATAAACGTCGACATCGCTGCTAAAGAGGTTTGTTTAGCATGATTTTTCTGTTGGTCCTTTTCTTAAAGTATTATGATTTTCACATTTGAATGTGGAATAATCGCTAGCAAAAACAGAAGTTCACTAGAATTGGTTTTCCCGCACAGTACATAATATTACACATCAGGTTGATTTACTGATAATGCTGATTTCTTTAACCTACATTATTTCCCTTTGAAACACATATTGGTTAACATAACATTTGATTAGTAACATTGTATTATAAAGAAAACCCCGTTTCAAGTTTGTAAGCCAATGCGGGTTTCTTGCTCATTGTAGATCCTAAAAAAGCATCCTATGCACATGTCCAGACAGTGCGTCCGGTTGCATTATCGATTTTTTTTCATTATGCACAATGAGATGTTTTACTGAAACTGTCAGATATATTGAACAAAAATATGTCTTACAAAATGAATCCTATCTTAATAAGAGGTAAAAAAAACCCACATAGCACATAAAACCCTCATGAGTTGAGCACATTATCATAGCTGTCATTTGTTCAGTAAGCCTAATGGAAATATAGGGTCGAGGGCTTTTTAGTAAGGTACTTTTTGGATCTGTTTCCGCAGTGATTAAGTTGTTATTATATAATTATATATAATTATCTCGATGACCCTTTCCGACTACACCTCATTGTTTTGGTTTATTCTGTACTACACCCCGTCTTATGCACGGTTGCAGTTGCGGAATAAAGACATAGTGGTACCTGTCGCTCTTTACTTTTCTTCACAAACGGAAGTTGTACTAGCAAAATGTTACAGAATAGAAAAACATTAAGTTTAATCTATAAAACAATGAACAGTTATGCAGCATTATACTTGCTTTTATCCAAGCTTTTAGAGCCCAACGGGTTGTATTTCGCAACATTTCAATTATACGTCTTGAAAAAAATGAAAACAAAACTCTTATTCAAAGACAGTTAATAGAGACACGTTTTTGTGTACGCCGGACGACAATGCTGTTTTTTAGAAAAATAAAAAATGACCAACTCTCCAAGCCAATTTCTGCGTTATACCTCATTTAACTTATATGCTATTGTTTACAAAGCAACTTTTGATATCCTCGTTTTAGACAAGTTTAAAATATGATAAATTGAGTGATTGTTTTTATTCTTATTTTATACTTGCAATTCAAAATATACAGTTGGGCACGCAAGTGTCTCGGTCTAATAATGATGGATGCAAAGTTACACACTATGTGTACAATATTTGCTATTTCAACAGTAGACTGATTTTGGTCTAAAAAGTTCCTTGTACGGTGTTTGCCATTAAAAATGGGATGGTGTGACCTTCCTATTTTTATTTTCTTTTCCCTTTTCACAAACATATATGGAGTTAGAAGAGTCATATAAATTAGCGACCACTCCCTAACATCTGTGCAAGCAATCATATTCGTTACTTCTTGGAAGGAAAATCAAGAATGCTAGATTATTTTATAATGATCCCAGAAACCAAAAACAGCATTCTATAAGATGACACACCAAGACAAAGCAACAGTACACTCGTTTATTCTTCATTGACATGAATCTGTCTTGTTCTTCACTTATGGGCACTCATGTACAAAACTTAAGTGAGACAACTTCTACGCATGTCAATTTTTTATTACGTCCATCGGTCCATCAATGAACATATTTGCTAAGAAAAAGAGAAATAGTAATGTTCAAAAGATATTTATTATAGATGACAATTTATGATATGCTGTCATGGGGAGTGACATTTTATTAGATATAATGTTTCTTTATGACACCAAATTGTCCAAAATGACGCCTGTTTGACGACATCATGATGTGATAATCCATATTTTATTTTTATTTATTATTTTTTTACAATCTGGTGTTATGATGCCGGTTTCGCCATTAGTATTTTGTTATTACCCAAGCCGTTGCTTCCGTAAAATGTATGAAATGTATTTTTAGCAATGATTCACCCAAGGAACAAAACAGAGTATTTCCAAACTTCGATGCTACATAAATTTGGGTGGGGGGGGGGGGGGAATTACCTGACACTTCAGTTTCCGAGCTACAAGAATTCATTGTTCCACTTAAATTCTATATTCGTTCTCAAGTTGTAGTTGCATATATGGCGGATAACACAGAAGCACTAGTTCTAAATAATGTAACAAAGCTAAATCTAATTCAATAAATATGACAATTTGCTATAAATAACTCCTAAAACTGGCAAAAGCTTTCTTACATAATTGTTTATAATTTTATCTTTACGTTTCTTATATTAAAGCTAAGAGCTTTCAAAGCGGAAGATAAAGACAAACTCTCTATATGATTCATCAGAAACTTCCTCAGTTCTTGAAGCTGTACTAATGATGACAAATATATGTTGTTCCAAACATATTTGGAATTCGTCACTTCCTTCTATTGCCTACAAGTCTTTATTGTTAAGGACTTTCACTTCACTGAGTCTTTGAAAATACTATGCTCCTCCAGGGTCATAAGAAAATGTCATAATCGTTTGATATCATCATTCTTATAACCTACTAATATTTAAGAAGGCGCACTTTATAATAACTTGTTGATCTTTTCAACACCGTTTTGACTGGACACAATGAGTGTGGAGTGTGAAACAAAGGGTCACGTGCTCAAAACCCAGCATGCAACTGATTTTTTTTTTTTTTTTTTTTTACCTCGCTAACGGTTGTCCAACAAATAAATAGATGTAATTGAACTAATTGGACTATGTAGATTTTGGTGGTATGACAATGACTTTTAGTAGCTATCATCCCTATATCGGTTAAAATAGATTTTTGACCGAAGATGAAGTTTTTGAAAGAAAACATTTTATTTTCAGTATCACATGACACAGAAGTGATTTGAATTACACCATGTGCAAAAAAGTGTCACTAAGTACTCAGCAACGAAAGGAGTGATATTTAATATTTGTCCCTGATTTTCTAGATGACGATTTCATTTCTTATGTTGTTGAATATAATCCAAGCTTACCTAATATATGTAAGATTATCAACAAATATTGGGATCATTTGCAATTATCTTGTAATGCAAGTGTTAATTCACTTCACAAGAGCATGCCTCCGCTTGATTATAAAAGAACTAAAAATCTCAAAGATTTCATTTTTTGTTCTAAATTAATAAAATAACCATGGTTCATCAACTAAATGTAATAGATGCAGATGTTCACACTGTTCTTTCATTAATGGAATTACTTAGTTCAGTAGCAGTAATACCAACGAAACATTTAAGATGATTTATAATACTAACTGTACAACGTCAAATGTTATTTATTTGATAACTTGTAAAAAGTGTGGCGTACAGTATGTTGGACAAACCCGCCAGCAATATCTAAACGCATGAATAAACATAGATTTGACAAATAACTATATCAATCCATCTTTTTCATCTCATGTCGCCACCCACTTTGATGACGGCTTCCATAAGCTACAAGCTTTTTCATTTATGTCAATTGATATTGTTAATTCGGAAATGGAACGTCTGTTAAAAAAAACATACTGGATTCAACGTCAGGATACAGTCTATCCAAAAGGTTAGATTATAAGATTATATGCAGACGTCGTTAATTGGTAACTTCATAATATGATTATTAATCTCCCTCTTTTTAGATACACAGTCAACTCCTTTTTTGATTGGGCAAAGTCCGATGTAAGTTCTAATTCATAATATCTGGTAATTTATATATCAATATTGCTTTATACACACACACACACACACACACACACACATATATATATATATATATATATATATATATATATATATATATATATATATATATATATAACGAAAATTACCAAAAACAAACACTGAAACTGAACATATTTAGTTTATTTATTGGTTTTTTTGTTTTGTTTTTTTTTTTTTTTTTTTTATTGTTTCAGTTTTGGTTAGGTGCTTTACGACACAGCAACACAAGTAGGTTATTTAGTACCAAGGCAATTTGAGTAAAGTGCCTTGCCCAAGGACATACATTGGTAGCTAACCCAGACTGATCCAATCGTACGATTCGAACCTGCACACTTTCGGTCGTGAGTCCGAGACTCCCTATTTATAGTCTGTAGAAAACTGACAAAAATATAAATACAAAAATATTGTGCAATTTACGAATGTGTATCCTTCTCTATGGTTTTTCTTTGGAACTATTTGTTAATTAAATTGATAAAAAGTTTACTTCTTACTTTAACATTTTAAAACCCTGTTCAATAGTTGTACAAAGGGGCATAATTCAACATTACAGTCAGCGGCAGATCCATTATGAATCGTACCCCACCTTCAGTTTCCGAAAGTATATCTCTGGCACATTACAGTCAGTGGCAGATCCATTATGAATCGTACCCCACCTTCAGTTTCCGAAAGTATAGCTTTCATACCTTAGAGACTTCCAACTATCATTTGCTCCGTTCTCACAAACTTTTAAATTTTTACAAAATTTATTATAAATCCATTTTTATTCTGACTGCATTATTTTAAAATGTTTGGCATATAATAAAAAGGGATAAAAAAAATCTATATTCTACTTGCATAACATTTGTATGATTCAGAGAATTTTATCACCATAGTTTTGTCCCTTTATTTTAATTGTACCCGTTATATCCGTAGGTATCTTGTACGTTGTATGTATGTACTGACTTTTACGTTTACCTGAGCGAGCGTCTGCGACGCAACCATGCACCTTACGATGTATATTAGGCTCTTCAGCCTCCTAAAAATAGTGTGTCATTACCATTTCACTCGCCGTTCAAAACTGCATTTTTTCCAAATCATAAATGTTTGCGTTGACTAAATAAGATATGGTTTAACATTTGCAAGATATAAAGGAATTAAGTAATCCTCAGCTAGATTGTAACTGTGCCAGGTAAATACTTTCGAAGACAGGAGGTGGGGTACGATTCATAATGGATCGGAGGTAAACTATAGTTCTGAAATGGAACGTCTATAAGAGGAAACATATTGGATTCACCATGTGGATACTGTCAGACATATCTAAAAGGTTCTAGCTCTGAGATTAGTCATAATCTTCATTAGTTGATAAATTAATAATATTTAATCAGTTATACATATTTAAAGGGAAAAAAACTGTTTGTCTCTACTTCTTTATATAAGTTCTACTGTTATAATTTTTAATAGAGACATACGTATCTTAATGATACAGTTTTATGTATTTTTTAATGTTATTTTTCCATGCTATTTATGCATTTAAGACATTACATAAAACTGTAGCTAGAACATCTCAGAACTATTCACGCTATGACTTCATTTTGTTTATAACGTTAATATCTTATAAACCATAGGGATTTTAATGACGTAAACAATGATTTGAATTCAGTCTGATGAAGAAAATAAAGCGAAACCTCTCTACCGATTCTAAGTGTTTATCTTGTTTATTTTAAATAATTAAGGAAAACATAGCTAATATGATCCATGCTAAGCAATAACTTTACATTTTGTCACTCTGTTGTCATAATTTTCTATAAAAATCAAATCTTCACAGTCCTGCGAGGAGATCTGATGGACACCAATAAGAGGTCGTGTTCTGTTGACCCGGTGATTCACCAATCAAATCACAACTTTCACATTTCTGAAAGTGACACACGCCATTCGAACATATCGTTACTAACGATAACTCTCCCTAACACTAAATGCAACGCTTTATCTGATATGCTACTCAAAATAAGTGGACTGCGAATTTCAAAGGTCAACAAAACATAAACTTTTATCGGTGTCTGCTCTCCGCGTAGGACTGTGTAGATCTGACTTCAATCAGATTGGAGATAACTTTTCCAATATATTATATTGTTCGATAGCTGGGTAACTCAATAAAAACATGCTGAGTAATGTACTATAATTTGGAACCTGTTCAAAATAATCAGTATATCAACGAATCATTTTTCATGCGTATATTATAAGGATGATATACCGCCAAAATTCGTTATCGCAATGACACGACAAGAAGGAAATAAAAATGTATACTCATGCACAGGGTGCCATGAAGAAGTGCATGGTTAGTAATATTCTCCGCCTCTTTTTTATTGCATGATGTGACATTCGGAACAGTAAATACTTTAACCTAATTAGAAACAACAACACAAAAAGTCAGGGGCGTGTCAACAAATTTTTCATGCGGTTTGTCTTGGAATGAGTGTACCTACTGCGTTTCAGTACTGCAAATGGAACGTTTATGATGGAATATGAGAGCTATTTCTGACAGGTTTGACTTTTAACGTAAAGACTACTCATAGAGAAGGAATTAAATGTGATAATTTGTCAACGAGTATGGCAGTAAACTGCCTTATAATTATTAATTTGTTTACAGTGATTTACTTTCTAAAATCAACACATATCAGGAAGCTACATCTACAGAATACATATTAATGTTTTTCTCCAGACATTTAGCCCCGAGAATATTTGCTTCAACTCAATATTTGTCGTACGTGTTACAACGACAAAGAGGCAGTTGTCACCCTAGACAAGTGTTGCTACCTAGTGAAATCATTTCACTGATATTAAAAGCATCTTCAAGTTTAAGTCATAATTCTTTTTGTTTTCCACTGTAGTTATATCACTATCAAATTATGCGGCCTTGACATCCGACAAAGCTTATTTACCATCAGCCTAAAGATCTGGTGTCCTTGGTCGAGATATATGTTCCTGCTGAATATCTGAATGTCTTCAGCTCATGACAGAAAATTGCTACATTTTTGATTGCTTGACCACGTGACGCGCTGCATCAACGCAAGAAAGATTAAGAATAAATTTGTATTCTTTTGGTAGACTACGTGTGCTTCATTTAACTTCCAAGAACAGCGTCAGTCCAGTGCTTCTAATAACATGAACTTGCGCACCAGCATCCAGGATGACACCACCGACATCAATTTGTCAGACGGTGCTAATAAAAAAAAAGTATTAAAAAGTAATATTTGCAATTTCCTACAGCACAACCACGTGTACCACTGTTTCATATGTAATCCATAAGATGTGGCATGGCATAAGGAAAATGTCTTTATTACCTACAACTGTCCACTATAACAAGGGATCATTTATTACATCCAGTTAAAAGAATAATTGGCAATGCTAAATGTATTGGAGGGGCCCGGAGTAGCCAAGTGGTATAGGGCGCTCACCTTTACTGATCACTGACATCTCAAATCTTTTAGCGAAAGTATTTAAATTAATTCTTCTCAAAAACCACTCAACAGAATCTGATCAAACGGATTTCAAGTTCATACAAATATCGACATCAAATATGGCCACCGATAAAAAATAGAAATAATGCGAAATGACGTTTTCTCAAAAACCACTCAACGGAATTTTGTCAAATTTAACATAAAACGTTCCAAACTAATGGGCTTTTAAAATTTATAGAAATGATGCCAATCCACAATGAAATATGGCTGCCATTACATCAAATAGAACAGTGTTTAAAGAACATTTTCTCAAAAACTGCTATACAGAATGTTACCAGCTTTTACAGACATCGTTAACGTGTAACGGGCTTTAAAATTAATACAAATGATCTCAATCCACATTCAAATATGGCTCCCGTTACTAAAAATAAAAAAATCTTTTAAACATCTTCTTCTCAGAAACAGCTTAGCAAAATTGACCAAATTTGACAGAAAGCATTCATGTGTAAAGTGTATTCAATGTATTATAAACAATGCTGATCAACTATTAAATGTGGCCGTCGTTACTAAAAATAGAAAAATCATTTGAACTACTTCTTCTCAAAAATCACTATTCAGAATTTAACGAGATTTGAGAGAACGAATCTTGGTATAAAGGATTTCCTCATTTTTAAAAATGATGCCTATCCACCATAAAATATGGTCACTGTTTCTAAAAATGGAAACATTAAACAGCTTCCTCTAAAAAAATCTAAACCGAACTTCACTCAATTGAATTGAAATCATAGAGCTTGAAGGTCCTTTAAATTTATATCAATAATGCGATCGGCCAAAACGATTGACAAACTTTGACAGAAAGCATCCTGGCATGAAGGTCTTTTATTATTTCACAAATTAAGCTGTTATACCATCAAACATGGATGAAGGTACAAAGAAACACAGTACATTGAAACTTGTTTTCATAACATATGCAATTGACAGCATTTGAAGAAAGCGCCTTACTGATAACTGAACCAGATTTATTGGCCAACTACTCTTCCATTTGGCTATTAGGCAGATGCCAGACAGGTGAGTAATCTTAGGCCCACTTGGGTTTCATTTATATAAGTTTCAAGTCATGACGTTTATCAAACTGTCGATACCTGGTCACATCAAATGCCCAGTGTATTCAAATTCTAACACTACAAAAATGTCCTATTCTGTCATAAAGTAAGGAAAGGTCGAATTTGGGACATAATCGATAACCTTTCTGATAGTAGAATATACATTTTCTTTTTTCTTTTCAAGGTGCACTTAAATAAGGTATGCAACGTCGCACAAATGTCGTTCATTTATCAATTTAAATATTTTCCTCCACAATACCCTTTTGTCTAATTCTGGTAAGGTACCAGTAATGTATTAAATGTTGATTATTAAATGGAAGATAATTTAATATCTGCAGATTGCATATCATGTAAACGGCAATTACCACTCATATTATACATACAGGCATATTATACATACAGGCATGCTATACATACAGGCATATTATACATACAGGCAAGACAGTATGTGAACTCCAGCATGCATACATGCAGAAGGAGTTTGAATACATTGAAATTGTGTAACATCTGTCCCCACCTCTCTCTCTACCGTAATATCTCTTCATTGTTGCTATTATTACACCATTCACACCCACCCCGAATTTTCCGCTAATGCAACATTTAAAGCAAACAGACCGATCATCACTAATTGCACGTTAACGAAGCAAGATTTATATTTTCTAAGCTAAACTTTCAAACTCCTAAATAAAAATCTAGTATGTAAATTTGCAACACTCTATACTGTTTTGTAGACGTCATATTTGCTATTAAAAAACGAATTAGCTCACTCGAAAATAAAAAAAAGAAATATAAAAAATTGTCGCTTTGAGTTTCCCGGTAAATGATTTCGCTATGTATGCAGAGAAAAGGTTCACCTTTATCACTTTATGCTACCGATGATAAAGAAATGTAGTAGTAGTAGTAGCGGTACTAGCAGCAGCAGTAGATAAGAATTGCTTTGTCAAGGGAAGTACCGTTGTCAGTCAAGTCTTCACGGTATCTTAACGTTCATGTTGATGCTCAATTCCCTCCCATCAGTTTTAATCTGACGAGACGTGTCGCTACCAACAATCGGAAATTATTAAAACTACCTTCTTAACACCGAGGCCATCCAAATCGTGTATTCGTCCTAATTAAATTTGTTGGAAACCCCTTTATTGCGGACTAAAATAAATATTGATTACACTCAATGGTTTAGAAAAAGAATGAAACTTTCAATGATAGGTCATTGACTGTGATATGCTTTGCATGCACATGATTGATGTGGTCTTTACTCTGGTCCATTACACTACTTTAGGTATAACAGATTTCTGGTCCGGCATGATAATCCTGCAAATGATCGATAGTGACGATTTGACGACGAAAGCCCGTTCTTTGCCAACCCTCTGGTAAATAAAACGTCGGTTGTTTTTAGATCCCAATATCATGATGATTATTTTCTTGGTTTATTGGATTCGAGATATTTGTGCGTGAAGAACAACATCTTTTGAATCACCCTAGCTTGTTTCCATACTAACCCGTCGGATCCTCAGAATATATTCTTTTTCTTGAGTTTGGTGTACATCTTTGCAACATGTTTTTCTATTAATCTTTATTGGAAGAGGGAAGAAAAAAAAAAAAAAAAAAACCTAAATTGACCATTTCTTTGAGACAATGTAACTTTAAGGGATAAAAAAATTTGCATGGATGTATACGAAGCACTTAATTAAAACATTCATAATTCATATAGAAGTTACATTGCAACATTTGCCATTCATTTCTGTTAAGTCACATTTTTACCCTTTAGCCTCTATTAACTTTTCAGCCATGCATATGACAAAAGGAAATGTTTTGTCTAGAAACACGTGCATTAAAAGTCAGCTATTTTGCCGAAGCCTGCTAATGAAGCTATTTTGAGGGTCTCCTGCACTATTTTTGAAATGAAATTAATGTTCCTGTCACGTATAAGATGACATTATGACCAAGGGACCACGCGTCCAGAATTCTTTGCTTCTACAAAAATTACCTTTTACAGTGTTACATCCAAATGTCAACGGCACCAAGTTGAATTACCTCCGCTTCGAAGTGCTGCAATGAATATAGATACACATTTAATGCAAACATGTGAATTTTTTTGTGAGTCTGGCACCTTTGTCTCCCACAAGTGAGGTGATATAGCGTTTCCATGACAACATATGAGGTTATCTAGATTAGTATGATTCCTATTTAGCAACGTATTGTTAGTTAGATCATTACCGGTCAAGATGATTCATTTTGTCCATTGACCAGTCTTCAATAAATGATTGATTAAGCATGTATAGATAAACTTTACATTCGACGAGTGGATATACAAAGTTAAAGTATGAAAAGTCAAATACATCTTTTAAATCTTTGTTCAATGAATGTCAAGTGATTTTTAAAAACTCGTTACTACTGTGACCATCGATTGCAGATATCTAGATCATGCTTCGTCAGCACGTCCTCTGTGTCCCATTCGTCAGCACGTCCTCTGTGTCCCATTCGTCAGCACGTCCTCTGTGTCGAATCATTCGTCAGCACGTCCTCTGTGTCGAGAGTACGAAATATAGCGAGCAACAATGAACGTTAGTGAGCAGTTCGCTGCTCCCCATTGCTGGCAGTGTAGCGGTAACAATAACAGGATCGAAGGGTGTAGGACGTTAAAGATTCTTTTATTGGATAAAAAGAAGGGTGTAGGACGTTAAAGATTCTTTTATTGGATAAAAAGAAGGGTGTAGGACGTTAAAGATTCTTTTATTGGATAAAAAGAAGGGTGTAGGACGTTAAAGATTATTTCATTGGATAGAAAGATTGACGTAGGACGTTAAAGATTCTTTTATTAGATAGAAACTAGGGTGTAGGACGTTAAAGATTCTTTTATTGGATAGAAAGAACCCTTTGTCTGTACATTCGATAATTATACTCACACTTTAGCTAGGACAGTGGTCCCCAACGCGGTGCCCGCGGGCGCCATGGCGCCCGCCAAAGTTTTTTGTGTGCCCGCAGAAGAGGTTATAATGAATAATAATATACAAAAAATGGGTCAAGTTAATTTCTTGGTGCCCGCCACTCTCTCATAAACTCACAAATGTGCCCATAGGCACAAAAAGGTTGGGGACCCCTGAGCTAGGAGATATTGTAAAACCTACACTCTGTCCGTCACTCCGTCTGTCCGTTATCACATCTCCTCCTAAACTTCCTAAATTGTCGGTTGGAAATTCACCAAACTTATTATATAGGTTGCCCATATAGTGACCACCTGCGACGAGAGGGGTATGATTTGTGGCCACTACCTTAGGGTTTCTTGGAGGAGATCAAAGGTTAAATATATAAATGTTGCAATTACAGGGACAATTTCAATATCCTTTGACCAAATTTCGTACCTGCATTTGTATTAGTCAAATTCATAACACTAGTAAAGGATTTTGGGTAACGACAACTAAGTCACGGTCTGTATGAAAGCGATTGGAGTTAGGGGGAACATATAAAAAGCGTGGGAATTTACCTTAGCGACCCATTTGAAACTTGTGTAATTGAAATTTATTATACTACCAATTCCTGACACAATAATTGTGTACTTTTGACCCAGACCTGAAATTTTCCATTACTGTAGTATTTAAAGCGATATATAAGCCCAGTATTGTATATATGCACGCATGCGTCCGAGTTAAGACATTAAAATATAGATTCATGTCATTTTTCATCTTCTATGAAAGGTGTATATACAAGATACACAAGGCAATTGGAGCAAAGTGCCTTGCCCAGGGATATAACACTATAGATGACCCGGACTGACATGGGTCAGACTAGGATAAAATGCTTCCAGGATTGTATTTCGCCAGCATAACTTAAGTCGTGACTTAAATTTAAGTTGAGAATCCATCGATCTGATTGGCTGAAATTTTAGTCTGACTTAATATTGACCAAAGAGACATGTTAAGTCTAGACTTAACTTAAGATTTATGTTGGTGAAATTGAGACCAGGTCATTAGCCAGCTAAGGAGTTCATGTCTAAATTTAGCTGTTTTCTCTGGCAATGCCTTTCATTGTTAAATATTCCTGGAAGGAACTTATTCCTTACCACGAAATAAGTTGGAAATAATTATTCTATATTTTGAGATGCATTGTGTTTGCAAAGTAGCGTGGCGGAAGTGTTCATGCAAAGTCAGTGTGTGTTATGGTCTCTCTATGTTTCGACTGACCCGGCAACAGAACCCTTGACCCTTATAAGTGTAGATTGATTACCTGTTAACTGTTAATATGTTGGGAAAGTTCTATAAAGTCTTGCTGTGCAATGGTCTATGGTGGCACTGTTACCCATTGGAATCTTATTTTGATTGGTGTGAGTTTAGTTTGAATAAATGTAAATTAATGGTCATCTGACCCCAACTCATCCGATGGTAGGATTCGAACACGCAGCAATAACAAATAATACATCCAATAGAAAATGCCTTATATCGAATGGAATATTTACGGTTGATAGTCTAAATAAAACTTCTAAAATAATATATCCAGAAAACTAGGTTTACATTTAAAAGCCTTCAATTAAACAGCAAAAAAAAATTGAAAAAATAAAAATAAAAATAAAAAACCAACAAAATTTTTCAAAATAGAGCACTACGCTTTATCCATCTCTGTTACCTAAGCATTCGTGTTGAAAAGAGTATTTCCAAAAGAAGTGACATATACCAGGTAGATGCCCCGCCCCCAGGGTTTATATCAAAATTTTGAAAGTCCCACCCCCAGGGTTTATATCAAAATTTTGAAAACCCTCGTGCACACCAACAGTCCATCCCCAATCACATCCCAAAGGTTCAAGTCTGTACCTTCTATGGTGTAGAAGCTGATAAACTACATTACTATTATACCGTCCGTACATTACAGACAGACAGATGTACCGATGGGCAAGGTGACATAATCCCGGTCTTTATCCAAAAAGCCCGGGCTTATAAAACAGGGTGATATATTGGAATTTTCTGATTGACTCATATGTTCGTGAAAATAACACTATTCTTACTAAATTCACTGTTCACTCGTGGTTTTAAAGAGTCAAACAGGAAAGAGGTGAGATGTGTGAGTGATCTGTAAAGGCGAGGGCCTTAGACCACTAGGTCACCAGGGATACCCAAACCTAAAATTTAAAAGAGATGAATAAATGACAGGATCATTCCACTTTTAAGATAGCATGTACTTCATTATTATATCTAATTACTATCTGAGGAATTTTTCAATTTTTTTTGTGACCCCTCGGTATCAAATACCACAATTATCTCATAAAGTCAGCATTTAACTGGGACAATTGACACCTTATGGGTTTGTTTTACATACATTTTTTTTTAGATAAGTGTTCGATCAGCAAAGAAATAAGTCATTTAGAGTGAAATAACCAGGAACAGAAATTTGAGATACATACTTTGATTTTATTGTCTTGATCTATCGTATCTGTATTTTTATTTTATTTTTAACTTTTTAGTAGAACATTGGTGCTGCCATGACCATGCCGGCTGTATCTCCCGCAATGGCCTTGGACTCAGAAGGGAGAGTAGTTTGAAAAACTTTAGTTTTATCGTAAGATTTATTACAAATGAAGTACACATCTTGATCGACATTTTCATAAAATGGCTGTACAAAAAAATTCGATCTAAGATAAGTTTTGGGCAATTAGTCAATTACTAAAGTAAAAATAGAATAACCTTTTAGAAACTTTTCATGGATAAAATAAACTTTTGTCGTGGATCTCTCTTCATTCATATTATTAAAAACACTATTAATATAAGAGAGAGAGAGAGAGAGAGAGAGAGAGAGGAGAGAGAGAGAGAATCCGGGTAGTTGTATTATATGTTAAAGTGTATGTCAACGTGGGCATGTAGGTGCATTTACTCAAATTAAATTAATTATTAATTGTTGTTCTAAATTTTAATACTAATATAGTTTAACCCAAGTATATTCAATCCTGATTATTTAATGTTCTGCACCTTAACTGTCACCAAGAAACTTCCAGACAAAAATTATTGATCGCTATGGACTTTTACAGTGGTGGACAGGTACGAAACTGGGTCTAAATAAGAGCACGTCGGGTCTAATCGTCACAATACAGGGCAATATGAATTTTGTTTTCAACATGCGTAGCTATCATTGTGACATCACAGCGCGCGACATTCAATCCGGTTTGTTCTGGATCACACCTCTAGGTTGACCTCGTCCAAAAATGTCCATGTACTTTAACATTCAGTTTTGCCATAGGTCTTTCTCGAGGCGTGTAAATAATGACATTTAAAAGGAATATAGATGTATGACGATCCAAACAAAGTGAATAATCGTCATTTAAAGGTATGTGTAATCAAATTCTAAAAACGACACCCGTTACTGAAAGAGTCGCTGCTGAAAGCACAAGTGAGTGAATGACTTTTACTATAGCTGGATCATATGTTGAAATTACTTGGCATCTTATTGTTTTAGCCTTGGATTTTTGTTCATCCCCTTATCTCAACCATAGAGAATCCTTTGTGTTGTTTCTATTTACGTCCTTGTATATCCTATAACATTTATTTAGCTTTCATAATCTGTGGAACACGATTAATATATCTACGGAAGATCAATATCTCTTTCATATTCCTCGTTCCATTTTGCTTTAATTTCATTTATATTTTCTGTTGTTTGTGTTCTTTTTTATACGTTACTTTCCTCTGTGGTGGGAAAGGGACATACATTTGGAAGCGTAATTTTATTTCGTTCATGCTCTTCTTTCTTTCCCATGTATTGATTTTCCCGACGAATGATAACGAGAAGCTATTGCTACCCTGTGCTAACGTTACTATCGAAATGTTACACGTTTCTATCTATCTTTTTATCTTTATATCTATCTATCTTACTATCTATCTTTCTATCTATATATCTATCTATCTATCTTTCTGTCTGTCTATCGATTTATCTATCTATCTATCCAGACCCGCCCAGAAAGGGGGGGGGGGGGAGGGGGCGAATTGTTCAGGGCCCACCAGCTATTTCTAGTTGCCAGCCATCAACTCTGTTATAAATAATAAAATAATCTTTGCAATAAATATTAAAATTTGTTCCTTGCAAGAGTCTAAGCTTTGGCAAATTACTACAGGTTTTATATGCAAAACTGTACACAGGTTTTTATATACCAAAAATTAAACTAGTTTTGGGACCTATGACTGCTCTGCCTAGGCTACTTGGCAGATCTTTCATTTTCAATCTCATTATTTGCAAAAATGGAGGTGGATCATGCTTTATTGCTTGTCACGCTTTATTTATTATTTTGTTATGTTGTGTCATCAAAATACATTCTTCATTATCCATCATACCTGTAAGTGATTTTTACATGACTTATATCAGGCCTTTGTCAAATAAGTATATCTTGCGTACTACATTTTACAAATTACCTATGGCAGACAAATGTTTCAATTGCAATTTAAATGTGACACTTATAATGGCTTAATTTGCATTAACCTGCAGTCTTTAATTACACCAGTGTGATTGGCAGAGAATACTAAAACATGATTATACCTTATCTAAATACGGTCGATGAAGCCCACGAAAATGTTCACAAAATTTAGCAGCTTTTCCACTTATGGTTCAAGGTAAATTGAAGGCATATTCATCTTAATCAATGTTTGAAACTAAATTCTCAGTAATTGTATCGTTTGGTCTCGTTTGAAAAACCACCTTCGTTTTCACAGGACAGTTCCGTTTTGACCAAGATTCATAATAGCATCATAAGTCAGAGCAATTATATTCAAGTAGTCTTTTCTAACCGACCACTCTGTTTGTATTCCGTCCTAAAATAAACCAATAACTGTTCACTCCCAAAGATGTTGAGAAAGAAGCAAGGCCAGATTTGATAAGGTTGCATCCCTGATTAAGGTGTTTGCATACCTGGTCGCTGAAGTAGGACGCGTATATAATATTTATCGTTTTGTAGCTTGAAACGGGTTAGGAATCCCCTGTCAATATGTGTCAAGCGAGATAAGATTCTTAACAGAAAAACCTAAAAATAACTTTGCAGAGGTTTCTATTCCTATAAATCAGATACACGTTGTATACGTCCTAACTGCTTAGCTGTTCAAAAGCCAATATTTCGCTTTATGAGTTTGATACATGACAGTGGCGGCGCGAGGGGGGGGGGGGTTATTTGCCCCCCGGCGCCAGTCGAAGAGGGGCGCCGTTGGGATTGTTTTTTTTTTTTTTGTTTTGTATTTTTTTTTTTTTTTTTTTTGCAGCTGAAATTTTAATAGTATTTCGTGTAATGGGGGCAATTCTTCACAAAACTTATACTTAGGAGAGGGGGCTGGAGGAAGGAGGTTGGCAACTGACATAAAAACTGTTTTCTGTGTCAAAGTAGGGGTGCTACTAAAGAACACTTCCCCCTCGAGCCTCGAACCCTCGCGCCGCTACTTATACATGACCATTAAAGGACAACTAAATTAAAATCAAACTTTACATTTTGTGAAAAATCAACTTTACGTTTCAAGTGCAGCGGAGTATATCCATAATTTGTCGTCAAAAGGATAGTATTTCATTAAAACATACTCTGGAGAAAAAGTTTCGAAGTTACCCCCGTGCACTCTGGTAATATTTGGTTTAAATTTGGGAAAACACCCTGTATTTATTTTATATAAAAAAGAAACATCAAAAAACAGCAAAATGTAATTTTATTGCTCTATTTAAGTTACAATTTATGGTGCAATCTCACCTTTTTGCCTATTTTGAAAATTCGGAGATAATAATTGATAAATATCTCAAAATATTATGTCTTCTCAACATACAATTTATGGATTTAAAAACCATTCTTTTCGGGAACAAATGCCAATTTAAGCTCTGCCATTATCCATTGAACATACAAACTGAATTGCTATATTCAACACCATTAAAATCGTCAAATAAGTTTTATTTTGACTACTTCGTCGGGTCTCGACTGATGCAGGAAGTACTTTTTTCTTTTCTCACGTTCCTTTATGTGTACGATCGTGTTTTCCAGTGTTTAACACGGATGGGGGATATTTCTATCTTTCATCACCTTCTACCGCTAGCATAGTGTGCACACAATGGAAAAAAACGTACCCGATTTCCATCATCACTGGAGCGTACTTTCCCAATAATCAAAATAAACATTAATTGCAACAAAATAAAGAACAAACACGAGCAGCGGTTGAAGTTAGTGTTTGCAAATAGGACGTTTCGCACTGATCGACCTAACAACATATACTGGGATAGGAAAATTCCACGCTCAGAATCATAGGCAAGCTTTGTGTCTGACGCAAAAGTACGACCATTGGGTTGAATTTTTCTATCCAACACAGATAAACTATTATATTAATCATCTTAATTGCACCTTTTTCTTCCTTTCTTTTCCAGACAAAACACTGTACTCTTGTAGATGCTGAAACGTTAATACCCTATTAACTTGATACACATACAACAATTCAGTTAAGTTTATGTATGAAGGGTTACGCTCAGAGACTGCATGTTTAAATGACATTATTTCAAGCGGCAATATTGTTGTCGTGCTCTATCTCCCTACTGAATTACAAATTTCAAATCTCATCACATACATCTACATTTATCCAATTTGTAAATTAAAGTACTTGTCCTTATTTTACGCATGCTCATATATGCATTTGAACATGCAGAGTTATAAAATTTCATGTCTAGCCGGCGCGGCAACTTCTTCGTCTGCGATTGTGCATACGGAATACCAATTTCAAAAGGACAAAACTGGAGCGGATAGAGACTGACATTGTGACATAATCCGGGCATAGGGGATACTGACTAATATGACTCAGAGGTCAACAAGTGTTGTAAAATCGTTATGTCTTGCAGGCCATGTCTTGATTAATAAGGACATAGAACACAGATGATATGAAAGGTCGAGTCTTTTTATTCCGTCGTAATTCTTCTAAAACTGAGAATATACTATAAGCATGATGATATTATACAATTTACCACCCATTACATTAAAAGGATTCCGAAATAGTATTAATTTAAATAAATTAAAAAAATCTTCATGAAAATGGAAAAGAAATCCTCTATAAATGAAAATGAAAAGCATTCGCTAAACAAAGCATCCAGACATAACGGAAATTTATGGCATTTAAAATTACATAATTACACAACGAGAGGTTTGCAAAATAATGATTCGAGGAAGGACAGGCCAGTTAGAAAATTCTAGGCCTTATCGATAGCAAGTATAATCAAATTTATATTCCTTCTCGTCTTTCCACGCCTTATCGGCAGGAAAAAAAAGAGTAATTAAATGATAAATGATGGATCTGAATATGAGATCGAAACTGATTATCTTAAACTTCTAGGATACCACGCCTTTTCAATTAGTAGAATGTACAGGGAAGAATTCGCAAAGTATGCGGAGAATTCCTGCTGTTACATGTAGAGGATTATAAATACTGAAATGGCTTTAAATCACTAAAGGAAGACAACTATTCTCAGCTTAAAGATTATGTCTTGTCTTCAAAATTATGTATTGGAAGTGCATGTTAAAGATCAATGGCTACTTATAAAGATCAGTGGCGGCTTGAGGGATTGAGGCAATGTCTTTAGTGGCGCCCCTACTTTTCCACAGAGAACAGTTTTTGTCAGTGCCAAACTCCATCCACCCCATCTAAGCCCTGAAACCGGGGGCTTAGATGGGGGTGGGCGTGGGGAGAATTGTTGGCAAAATATTTTTTAAATACCGACGGCGACCCCCCCCCCCCTCCATCGCGCCGATACTGGAGGTGATTACATGTTAAGACATTTTACCTCCTTTATCCGATTTAATAGCACAAGATGACACTCGAAAGGGTTGTAATCGGAAGATGTATGAAGAGAATATTGCAAGTTCTGTGTCATTGAAAGTTTATGTGGCATGGCGGCACAAACGGTTTCGAGACGGTCACTTACTTCATGAAACAAGTGTATGTCAAATACTAGCTTTGTCAGACTACAACTGAACAACAAGCAAAACTATTTAACACGTTTGAGACACGCCTTCTGTTAAAAATGGTTGACAACAGAACTTACATCATCCACGGCTAAGTTCTGCCTGAAACCGGATTTTGTTTATGCCCCACTGACCTACATTACACGCAGGTGGAACAATATTTGGAGACAAGAACATACAGCCTTTGGTCAAAGGTGTTTCTTTAGGATAAATTTGCCATCAAGCTTCCGTGTCAATTATCCACTCTTACACTATTACACTACGTCAGGAAAACAACTGGTTCAACACATTTATTATTTACGATGTTTTCATGTACATGTACTGTAAGCACAAAATATACTTACAAATTGAAGAGTTTAATTGCTGGAGCTTCAATCACAGAAAGCGACATTCAGGTGGAGATAAAGAATTATCCGTATGTCTTAAACACATTGTATCGGTAACAAGGACGATGAAGAAATGTAATTTGCCTCCGTTGTTATGCAGGTTTTCTTACTATCTAGTTGCGTCGTCATATCACCTTATCACTAATTATTAATGCATTCTTCGCCTCTTAATATTGCATTATACGGAATGCCTAATTGAAGTTGATACAACTATTTGTGCCATGAAATACGCAGATCGATAATTACAGTATCTAGTACATGGAAAGAAGAATGGGTGCGGTTTTTGCATTGTACCTTGCTATAAGTATCCTGAAGGCCTAGAGTTAAGTGTGAATTTAGCAGATGTAGTTGCAATTGCTTTATATATATCAATACATATATATATATATATATATATATATATATATATATATATATATATATATATATATATATATATATATATAAACACCATGCAGAATCGATCTTGGATTAACATACAAGAAAGGGTTGTTAGACAACTTTAAAGCTCAATTCACACCTTAAACCTACGGATTTAACTAGTATCCGTTACGTTTTGCTGAAGACAGGTTATACATAATAAAAGGTGTAGAGCATTGTCATTAAAAAATCAGGCTTATACACAATTTTTGTCAACTTGAATATTACCCCGAATTACAAGATTTTATGTTGAGTTGTACATGGCATTAGAGGTAAGCAGCTAACATTTCCTTACTCATTAGACATCAAATAAGATTTTACGTAAATCTTTACAGCATAAAAGAAACACGTACAGATTTTCTGGAAGAGAACAATATTTTTTTTAATTCAACTGAAATACAAAAGAAGATGTTTTCAGTCAGGATGTAAAATAAACACTGTCAGCAGTATATAAATGTGTTAAACATAAATATAGCAAGTGATTACATGATTGGACAAGCAATAACTAACGGTTTAGCATTTACAGGAAACAATTATCTTTTAAAATTGTTTGATTCCAATGCAACTGATGCGGAACAAATTAGACGTGACTGAAATTGAAGAACACAAGAGAAAAGCTGAAGACTTCAATGAAAACAGGGCCATGATTCTTGTCAACTTGAATGACAGATTGAGAGAGCAAGATTTAATGGCTGAATATTAAAACAACCTGAATGATGCTTGTTCTCGAGAGTATACGTCCACCCTCTGTGATGATTTTTTACATTATTTAAACGACAAACCATGGCTTGATAAACAAAGACAATCTAAAATGAATGATTTATACCAACTTTGTGATGAACATGTATAATACGAAAACATATTCATTGCACTTGTGATGGATGTTAGCGTGTACGGTGCTTACAGATTTATGTAGGTTTTTTTAAGCACAATTATTACACTGACATTCATTGTATCTGGATTGATCCGAGAAGAAATCACAACAACAGACAAACACTTGCTAGCGTACAGCAAGGTATTCACTTGCATATCGACGTAAAAAAAAAGCAGCTGCAGAAGCTCACAAAAGATATATTTATTTCGTGTATGATGGTCCTGTTAACATTCAGAACAATCAACTGAAATCAATTCTCCTTCAGACGTCCATAAAAAGCAGACTTTTTACCTACGTATACATTTATTTAAAAGAGCTTCATAACATGATAATTTGGGGAGTTACCAATTGTGGTAAAACATCCTTTGCACTAAATCTGCCTGAGGTTAAATACAAAGACTCAGTGATTACATAGTTATCATCTATCCAGGCTTTCTGTGGAACGAGACATACAACAGAAAGTGGTTATTCAAAGATGAAAATGGGATCAAAATAGATCCAGAAGAAAATTTGTATAAGTGGTTAGAGTTACTGGCTGAAATGTACCAAGGAACCAATATCTTGTTTATGATTGATGACTGTCGGA
The DNA here is from genome assembly GCA_029931535.1 of Margaritifera margaritifera. Lineage (NCBI taxonomy): Eukaryota > Metazoa > Mollusca > Bivalvia > Unionida > Margaritiferidae > Margaritifera > Margaritifera margaritifera. The sequence continues at coordinate 430,899 of JAQPZY010001450.1, read as the reverse complement.
ATCTTGACGACGTGAAAAAGAACGCAACTCATTTAGCCAATCTAGCTTTCAATGGTGGCCATTTTAAAATATTGGTATGGGCGATCGTTCAGAAGCACAACTCTGTAATCAAAGACTTCAGGGGGGATACACTTTTTGGCTGTCTTCTGCAGAAGGAACAAGAAGGCAAGGGAAACGGTGTTTCGAGAGAATCACTTAATAAAAGACGAAAATTGCAGATACTTTGAAATAAAACAAAAGAAACAAACTTTTGATAAGTCTCGAGTTTCCGATTCAGTGCAAAGTAATGACCGGACCGTAAGGTAACATGTTTTACGTAAACAGCCAAAAGACTTTAATCATGCATAGAAATGTTTTGTTTTTTTTTTTAGTTTTTTTTTTTTTTTATTTTATTTATTTATTTATTTATTTATTTGTTCATTTTGATACTGTACATCTGGTGGTTGTACGACCTGAGTAAACTCATGTCCTGGTAATCTTTCCTTGTGATTGAATAAGTATATCTCACATTTGTTGTTGATTACACAGTTTTGATGCATTTTCATTGTTATTAGTCCTGTATAATTAAAGGGTTATTAAACATGTTGTCCTTGCGATAGTAACTAGTGTCATTGACCTCAGTGTATTCCTTTATATCACTGTAAACGTTTCCTGTCTTAACATCGAAACATCACAGACATATCATATTCATTCTCAATTTTTGGATATTATCTATTTCCACAGGACATATGTCAAATCAATGACTGTGTCTAAGCAAACTGTACTATGATGGTCTATATACATATACATGATCACTCGTTGTATTCAGCAACGAAGTCGCGAGCAGCTTTGCTGCTAGCACAAATTCCACACCATGGGAAAACCATTTGTGATCCTTATTTCTTACGCTTATGCAAGCTTGTTTGTTTTAAACCCATTCAGGCAACTTCGTATATGAACTTCCTTTAATTGCTTGATGCCTATCTGCGTACTATGTTAAATATTCAAAATTTGGAAGTAAATCAATTATTATTGATAGTTTTAAAAAATGTCGTACTTTGTCAGCTTAAATTTTTACTCATTGCTGACCAAATTGGTGTCTTGTGAAAAAAAGAATCCGACCCCGATGGCCTCGCATTCCCATATCCTACCTACTCCATGCAAATGAAATAAGTGAGTAAAAATATATGCCAGCACCGAGATAAGAGAGTTAAATCAATCAGAAATGACCCACAGTGAAAACTTTACGTCTGTCCGGCTGGAGAAGGGCCGGACAATCACTGAATTTGACATGTATTCATAGGCCATGGAAACCTGTCACAGTCATAACTTGACATGTATTCATAGGCCATGGAAACCTGCTACAATCAGATCACATTCATCCTTTCAATAACAGTTATGGCTCTATGAACATACATAACCAGATTGTATCTCAAGTTTAGATATTAAATATGGAAGACGTTCGTGATATATAGGTACTATTTAATGGCATCCATCATTTGTGTTCAACCAGAAAGGTGTGCGAGACCTAGGAGCAATGGAAAAGTATTTAACAAGTTCAGACAAGAATGTATGTTAAAGAGAAGGCTGTCACGACGACAATTATATTACTTATGATCATGCGCGCCATACGCTTTAAGAAATATTGACATTTGCTACACACATCAGAAATAAGATCAATTAGGAATTTAACTTCATATTTTATATCATTCATGAAGTCAAGAAGCTTTGAAAATCGATTACATTCTGCATGAATGACCGTAGCGTATATTTTTTTATTTAAAAAAAAAAAGTTTTTATTTTATTAAATATTTAAGAAGAATTATCTCCCTTGCAATAATATAGACTTGGTCTTGAGGTTTGAGGGTACAGATGAAGAGTAAACATCACGGTAATGTTAAATCAAAAAAATATGTGCTGTCTCATATTTGTTTACACAATTAATGTGCTTGAAGATACCTTGAAAATGCAAAGTTTCAGGTTTTATCTTACTTTAAATATTGGAGACACATTTTGACAAAATTAAAATTCCCTTCTGAGATGAATTAGCAGAAGTTTGGAGGCCCCGAAAGAATGTACGATAACAGCGTTTGAACTTCTAAGCGGAGATTTTATCAAGGATTGCAAATTTTGATCAAAAGTCACGGGAGGGGGGACGTTGCTGTTGCAAACAGTTGATATAGTTAAAACTTGACAGAAAGTTCATTTGAAACCGATTGGTTACTGAAAGAAAGTAGCCTCCACAATTTACCAGTGTGCACAAAATTCGAGATCTATATCACGTGACCGTTTACAGTCAATCACATGGCAGGAAATACAACAATTTGAATTGTAAAATAAATGTAAAAAATTGCCAACTTGAACTTTTCTTGAATCTTTGACTAATTTAAGTTGTTAGTAGTTAACTTCCAATACAACTAGTACACTGTCCTTTTTATGCACACACAACCTAAAACAGTAATGATATAGGTTTGTTCTTGACCACGGATTACCCTGGAATATAATGTATTAACTCAAAGCACAATGACAGTGGTACAAAATGAAGGGAAAACTATGTTGTGTACTTTACTATGCTATCCCCATTTAATATTTCTGGTTATATGGAACAATGTGCCCAGAAAGTTACATATATATATATATATATATATATATATATATATATATATATATATATATATATATATATATATATATATATATATATAATGCGGTTAACTGATAGTTTCACACCTAAATTGTTTTTGCTCGTTTTATCATTTATCATCTTATTTTTATTTTAAATATATAACATGTAAGTGTAGAGGTATCCAAGGCAAATAAAACAAGGCAGTCAAATATATAACATACAGGTGTAGATGTATCCAAGGCAAATAAAATAAGGCAGTCAAATATATAACATACAGGTGTAGATGTATCCAAGGCAAATAAAATAAGGCAGTCAAATATATAACATACAGGTGTAGATGTATCCAAGGCAAATAAAATAAGGCAGTCAAATATATAACATACAGGTGTAGATGTATCCAAGGCAAATAAAATAAGGCAGTCAAATATATAACATACAGGTGTAGATGTATCCCGGGCAAATAAAATAAGGCAGTCAAATATATAACATACAGGTGTAGATGTATCCAAGTCAAATAAAATAAGGCAGTCAAATATATAACATACAGGTGAAGATGTATCCAAGGCAAATAAAATAAGGCAGTCAAATATATAACATATAGGTTTAGATATATTCAAGGCAAATAAAATAAGGCAGTCAAATATATAACATACAGGTGTAGATGTATCCAAGACAAATAAAATAAGGCAGTCAGATATGTAATGTTAACATGGAGATTAGAGGGATAAATCACTTTAAAATGACCCACCATAAAATAAAATCACGTTTTGTCTGGCTCAGGAAGGGGCGAAAAA